>JACXGJ010001671.1:0-60980 GCA_016801105.1 Esox niger
TTATGTTGAGTGTTTTACCACAGTGGTGTGGTTTATTTTGGTTGTTAGCCGTAGGCTATACGTGTCACCCGGTCAGTGTCTGGTTTATGTTTGTATGTTTGTTACTTTGTTCATCCTTCAATTAAAACAATGGATAACTACCTCCATACCATCTCTGCGCCTGTGTCCTTCCACCAATTCTACCAGATACTTGACACACGCTGTAGTCAAGGTGACGATAAGTAAAAAAAGTCAAAGTTATAGGCAGATATTCAGGTCACGAGCACACTCACACAAACAAACATTCCGTGTCAGCTGAAGGCTAAAGCCTTGGCCTGTGTTTAAGACTGCTATTCATTCATCTCTGACTGAAGAAAAGGAGAAGAATGCCAACTGCTAACGTGGTGCTGGAAATCAATTACACTCGCTCATCCGTCCGGGCCATCCGTCGATCCGTCACACAATGACTGAGTATTGGCTGGCTAGATTCCTGAGAGTCTACACATTCTATAACAAAAGAGAAAATTGTTCTAGTCTAGTTGCCTGTAGAAAACTGAATGGGCTTAACTGGGCCCAGTGATGGTAAAACATTTGTCGTGGGTGAAGCATAAACCACAGACAATTCGCTTGTCAAGGTGTGTCCTGTGTTTACCATCACCTTGGAAGGATTTTATTCAAATGAAATATCCTGGAATAAGGAAGAGTATAAATGCTTTAAATGTACCTCCTTCCCATTACTAAGCTTGTGCCTGTATTTCTCGGAATGCATCTGAACTGTGTCACTGTCCATCTACTGGCGGTCTATCTAACAGTGTCTGTCTTTCTGTTTTCTTGTCTGCCTGTCTGCCTCCTGTTTGTCTGTCGTCCTGCTTCTACCTTCATCTGCACATGTCACGCGACAGCAGGCAGCAGGGCGTGTTTAAGGAAGATGAATAAATGTCGGGACAAGAGCTCTCCTCCATTTCGTTCTCCGCTATCATGGTCTCCAGTGACAGCTCTTAGCCTGTCCCGGCGTCTTCACCGCAGGGTCCTCGTAATTCAACCTCCTCCGGGCGGCCAACCCGTGGCACGCCGGTGACAGTCGGACAGACGTCACGACGGGGATGTCAGCAAATGAGAGGAGGGAGAGAGCGAGACAGGGTGAGGGAGGAATGATGGAAGCGGGGACATCACGGTGGGGACGTGGGGTAGTAATGTAGGTCCATTAACATCCGGAGACAGGCACAATGCCATAACATTAAGTCACACTGACACTGATTGATGGGAAAATGCATGTAAAGGAGCAAGCTGTTTCCCCCTGCTGTAGCAGGCCTTGAAACGGACGGACCTTCTCAGGCTGTGCTCCTGCAAAGACATCCAGACGAATTTAAAACACTCCATTAACCTTGGCCGCAGAGTCACCCTTTACTTAAATTGCAGTTTTTTGTGGGGCATAAAACCGACCCTAAAAGGTCTTTTGTATTCTGTGTCTGAGCTTTTTCCAGTTTTGTGTATGTATCAAGGCGAGGAACATCTTTTCAATCATTGTTCTGTACAGAATATTTGGCCATTCCTTGTTTTCCTCCTCCATTTGCTTTGCCTTTCTATTTGAGTATTATGGTGGCAGAGAGCTTAGTGGTAAGCGCATCTAGTAACCGAAAGGTTTTTAGATCAAATCCCAGAGCTGACAAAGTGAAACAGCTAACCCTATTCACTGCTACAAGTCGCTCTATATTAGATAACTTAAATATACATTTGCTCATAGCCAAAGTGGATCTGTGGAGGAACACTGATCATATTAGTGAGACCAGATTGGCACATGCCAGCCAGTCACTGAAGCCTTGAGAAGTGTTTCTGGCAATTTCCATTCCTACCACCCACTGCTTTCATAACTAAAGTTGTATTCACACGTCAGTTCAGTACCCAGCTGAGAATCCCTGGTGGGTTGCTGACAGTTACCAAAAAAAAAATAGGATTGGATTTTTACCAGAACAGAACTTTCTTTTTAATATGGCTGGAAAACAGTCAAATTCTGTTTTTTTAGTGCTTCTTATTTCATACAGGCATATCTTTGTACCATGCCCTCTCTGCTGGATAGAACTAAATGTTCTGAAATGTATGCCCACAATCTTCATTAGCAATTAGTTTACTAATGTAAAACATTGACTCTGTGTTGATCTGCCAACTGTAACTTTCATTGTTTGAGGCAGGACACAGGCACAGGGAGAACTCTCCCCCCTCATCAATTTCTCCCTATCTGTCTCTATTGCTCTCTATGTTTATATACAATCAGCCCACCAGCTGGCTTTGTGTCTTCAACCATTAATTCAGATAGCTGAGAGATAGAGATGTAGCGACAGGGAGAGTTATATAGACAGAGAGCGACAGAGACAGAGAAACACATTAAACGAAACTGCTATTTGGCTCTAAGAGAATAAAAATGGGCAGAACATCTCTTCTTTGTGAGAGAAGCTGATCAGAAATAAATCTGAACCAAATATGCACAGGCTCAGTAACTACCAACTGGCAATAGAAAAAGGAGACAGAAGAAGTCATGGAGCCTACAGATTTAATTTATTTTTAATTTATTTTTTATTTACACTTGTTTCCCAGGTAAGTGAAAAAAGTGCATCGGTCTGTGTGTTTTTGTGATCATTACTGTGTACATATATAGGGATCTGACATCCCCAAAAAGCTAACTGAACCAGAAACGGAACCAGGCAAGTCTAGTTCAGCCGGCACATGATTAGAAGGGCTGAATGTTGTTGCCCCTGGCTGGTTAAGATCCGCAGTTTTCTGTGGCAGACTGTCTTCAACCATTACACTATTTAAACAGCAGGAATGCAACTTTTACCTCAGCCATTACATTTTTGCTGAAATAACATGGACAACAGAACGTTTATTAACAGAACTTAACTGTACAAAGATTAATGTAGATGTTCTTCCATACAATACAACAGTTCTATCTCAAATCGCATACTACATACTACGTACTACAAGTACATACTTCGCGGATGATGGTGAATTACGTACTGTTCTGTATATAATATGCCAGTAGCGGGACCGATTGGGACAAACTACCTCGTCAGAAAATTGCTTCTCGACATTAGATACATGTGTTGCGCATTAATATCATGCCAAGTTTGATTATTTAGCCAGACAGCATTAATCATGGTGTTATTCTGAATAACGTTTCTTTTTAAGTTTCCTTCCACTAAAAACATCATCTGTGAACACTATGGCTTTTATTAGCCAGTAATAAGCCTACTAGTATCTACTTATTACTTGGAATAGTGATAAGAGCTCAGCAATTGCTAGCAAGACTGAATATGAACTTTACACTGTCAAAGCTATTGCATTTCATTGCTCAACATTCATATTTTTGTTTCATTCGTGAATCACATTGATACAATAACCATCAATATACACCGATCAGCCGTAACATTTTGACCGCCTGGCGAATATTGTATAGGTCCACCTTTTGACCCCAAAGTAGCCCTGACCCATCAAGTTATGAACATCACTAAACCTCTGAAGGTGTGCTGTGGTATCTGGCACCAAGACGTTAGCAGCAGATCCTATAAGTCCTGTAAGTTGTGAGTTGGGGCCTCCATGGATCAGACCTGTTTGTCCAACATAACCCACAGATGTTCGATTGGATTGAGATCTGGGGAATTTGGAGTTCAACACCATTGCAGTGCAACATCTTGATCTCATTGTGTTCCTCAAACCTTTCCTGAACGATTTTGCTTTGTGGCATGGTGCTATATCCTGTTGAAAGAGGTCAATGCCATCAGGGAATATTGTAACCATGAATGGGTGCACATGGTCTGCAATAATGCTCAGGTAAAAGGTACATGTCAAAGTGACCCAAAATCTCCCAGCAGGACATTGCCCAAAGCATCACAATGCATCCACCGGCTTGCCATCTTCCCAGAGTGCATGGTGTCATGGTGTCATGTGTTCTCCAGGTAAACAACACACATGCACCCGGCCATCCACGTGATGTAAAAGGAAACATGATTCATCTGACCTGGCCACATTCCTCCATTGCTCTGTGGTCCAGTGCTTATACTCAAGTGCCCATTATAGGCACTTTTGGCAATGACAGGGGTCAGCATGGACACCCTGACTGGTCTACGGCTACACATCCCCATATGCAACAAACTGCGATGCACTGTGTGTTCTGACATCTCTATCAGTACCAGCATTCATTTTTAAGGCAATTTGAGCTACAGTAGCTCGTCTGTTGGATCAGACTAAACGGGCCATCCTTTGCTTCCCACTTGCATCAATTAGCCTTGCCCACCACTGACTACAGCCTTGTTAGGTACTGACTACTGCAGACCAGGAACACCCTACAAGAGCTGCAGTTTTGGAGATACTCTGACCCAGTTGTCTAGTCATCACAATTTGGCCCTTGTCAAAGTTCCTTACGCTCAGATTTTTATGCTTGCCCTTTTTTCCTGCTTCTAACACATTAACTTTGAGGACAGAATGTTCACTTGCTGCTTAACATATCCCACCCATCGACAAGTGCCATGATAATGAGATTTTTCAGTGTTATTCACTTCACCTGCCAGTGGTCATAATGTTATGGCTGATCGGTGTAGGTGAAGATAACTGACTTTTTTGTCAATTGAAACAAGAGAGTCGTGGAAACCCCTCTACTTTAACTGAGCAATGGGTCCGATACGGATGTGCACTTCGAAAATCCACCAGAAATAGTCGCAATATAACCGTAAACACTTTGATTTTAGGCTTATTACAACGTAGCTACGGAATGTAGTTTTGGTCTATCCTGCACAAATCCTAATGTGTAATTTGTTTTGTCTGCAGTGAGACTCGAATACTGGTTGCTTGCGTGGAAGGCCGTGTCTCTAATCACTATGTTATTTAACAAGGGATAGTCAGTCAGTCACTTACTAACTCAGTAAGAGACATTTGCACTTCTTGGCCATCTCCGCTTACATGGCCCGGCACATTTTTGGCATGTCCCCACATTAGAAAATGTGACATTCAGCTTAGGTTTTGGGGAAAATGTACCATTGGACATTGTTTAGTGGGATAATTGGGGTTATATTTAGTTCAAAGATAACAGATTACTGTAGGTTTAGACTTATGGTTACTGTGACAACTGCGCCCTCTGCTGCCCTTCCTCCCCCTGCAGGGGGCAGGCTCCGGCGCTCGATGTCACCGGCCTTCTGACACCACCGCCCATCTCATCAACTCATCACACCTGTTGTCTTGTTTAGCGCATCTGATCATCATCCACAGTCATTTCCCCTCAGTATATAAGTTCCCTCTGCTCCCCTGGTCTTTGTGTGTTATTGTCTCGCCACTGTGAGCACAGTTCAGCTTCGACTATTCAATTGAGAATTAAAGAACGTAAAGGACTCCTCAGTCCACTGCTCCCTTTCTTAAAACGAAATGAAGCTGACAGTTACACATTAGGGATAGGTTAAGTTTAGACATAGAAGTCAGGTTATTGAGGTTGAAGTTGGTGTTTGTTTATGGGGTGGGCTTAGGACTAGGGACTAAAGAACATGGATTTCTGGGTTACAGTTAATTGTCAGGTCCCCACAAGAATGGAAAAGAAACATGTGTGTGTGTGGTTACTGCACAGCGACACACACACACACGCACACACACACAAACACACACACACATTTACACAAAGAAAATGGAAAGAATATACCCAAATCAATTTCTAACTCCTGTGGATTCACTGATGACATAAATATGGGAATTATTCTGAGAAGGGAGAGATATGTCTGTATTTGCCATAACCTGAGAGACATTCCATGATAATTAACTCCCTAAAGTATTTACACTGTATACTATTCATTAAAAATACAATATAGATCGTTGTTTTATTGCCTATTTTGCTTTTTAACAAATGTATTGAAGGAAGGTTATGCAATAAGAAAGTTAGTGCGGCATGTGCATGTGTTAATATTATCATTATTACTGCTGAAATGAACTGTTCTTGACTATCCTCATTGAATTTCCAATATCGATAAATTGTATTTAATGTCAACAAAACAATCGAACTTTTGCGAGGAAGAAAAAGCGTGATAGAGACAGAGAGTTAGAATTAGACCACAACATATCATTCTATAGAATTCTTATATTTACCATTTGTAAATTACAAGATGGCGATGTTGAGGATGGCTAAAGATTTTTGTGCTCCCAACCAATTTTGAGTATTTATTGTTTAATTATGATTACTTTAATTATTATGTAATTTTGCTATATTTGCCACCGCGTTATTAACATATAACAGACAATCACTACTGGACATCAGAACCGCGCTGGAATCATCATTTTCATACAGAACATCAAGTTCAACTAACAACCCGGGAGTCCCTTTGTGCTTACCTGAGCAAGCACATGGAAAACGATGCCAATGTAGGAAGCGTGTGAAGCGGCGGAGTTTCTGTCCGACTGCGGCTGCGGGGAAACCGAGCTCCTCTGCCTAGTATTCTCCAAGCGAATGTCCAGCCACTAGACAGCAAGCTGGACAAACTTAGGAGCAAGCTGGACAAAAAAATGAATTATATTTTTGGCCCTGCATTCCAGCACTTTTGGATTTAAAATAACTATGTGGTTTACTTGCAGCCTTACTTTGAGGGTATTTACATCCAAACTAGATCAACCATTTAGAAAATACAGCCATTTTGTACACAGCCCCCCCCCTTCCTTAAATTTTAGGGAGCAAAAATAATTTGGGCCAAATGCCATTATGTTTAACAAAGTAGTATTTTGTGGTTTTTGGTCACATACCCTTTTCAAGGAGTGATCACCTGTAGTCTTTGACCCACTCGCATCATCTGAAACTGAGAATCTACCTTGATGATGTCCTGCCGGGCCTGTACTGCAGCCATCTTCACTTCCTGCTTGTTATAAGGCCTTCGTGCCTTCAGGCTTGTCTTCAGCATGTGAAACGCATGCTGAATTGGATTCAGATTTGTTTACTCGGAACATTCCACATTTTGGCCTGAAAACTCCTTGGTTGTTTTAGCAGTATGTTTTGGTTCATTGCACTGCTGCAAGGTGAAGTGCCACCCAATGAGATTCCTTAATATATTACAGAAATGTTTCCTCCAGCTTACTTAAGGCACATATAGAGGCAGACATGTCTTCTAGCTGTACCCATTCTTGCATTTCTGTCCCCGACAATGAAACAAGGGATGGGGGACCAGTCTCTATTAGTTTGTGTTGTGCATTAGTTAGTCACACACGGTATCTCAAATGCCAATTTAACCAAACTTTAGGGAATTATACGCTTGCCAGAGAAATCTGTCATTTACAAAGTAAAAAAATTACAATAATTGGCCCAAGGCAGAAACTGTAGTAATAAACTGAAATTCATTAGTCACCCGTGATATCTTAGATGGCCCAAGGGAGGCGCTGCATCATTCGTTGGGGATGACATGTTTACTGTCACCTTGTCCTCTGTGTCCTTTTAAACAGCTCTCCACCCCTAATATTCTTGTTTTCATTCTTATCATCCTTTCCCTTCTCCATGTTCCTCCTTACCCTCTCTTCTTCCTTCCCCCATTGTCTCCTTCCTTCCTTCTTTCCTTTCTACACACCTCTTCTCAAAGATGCTTTCTCAGTCAATGCATTGACATATCCCAACCCACTTCATTATAAAGATAAACAAGATATTCTCTCCTCAATCTCTGCCCCACCTCTTTCCCTAATGCTCTTACTCTCTTGGTTTCCCTTTCCTCTCTTCTCTATCTCTATCTGTCCCCCTCATAAAGTTCATTTTTTCCTTCTCCCACAGTCTTCTCCCTATTTTCCTTTTCACTATCTTACTCATTCCCTCCCTGTCTCTCTTCTTCCTGTCCCACTCACCTTGTTTCTCTCTCACCCTAGCTCTCTCTCTATGTTTCTCGTTCTCAACTGAATATGGATATAGAGAGAATACTTTGGTTCATTACTACAGAGAAGAACAGAGTAAGTGTCAAAACATCACACGTGTGATACAATTTGCAACGTGCTGCCCAGGAAGGTTCCTCCTGAGGTTTTAGGTGCAGTCAAAGGCGATGATGGAGGATAGGCGCAGAGACTCTGCTACATCACTTAGGAAATTAGATACAGGAGTGTGATATTTCATAATCTGCATATTTGTCTGTCTCTCTGTCTCTCACATACAGTACATTTGGTTTTCCTACCCTTGTGCCTGTAACCTTTAACACAAAAGTGACTTTTAGCCCAAACCTACCCATAAGCTTAAAATATTATTTTTCCACATGGGTACAACAGAAATGTCCCCTTTTTGTTCCCCGGAGGGACTGTGAGGACATGGACAAGGGCACACAAAACACCAGGAGCCGCCTGTCCCCTCAACACCCCTTGCAGTTTATGATGACAGAATCCAATCGATTTGCAATTTCACATTATAGACCTCTGTTGAGCCTCAAGTGTGAAGGTTTAATTGTTCAGCAGTCCTTTTTACTTTTCTTGGTTTTCTATCTCACCTTCTTTAACTACTTACATGTAGGTAATTTCAGTACAGTGAGGGAAAAAAGTATTTGATCATCTACTGATTTTGTACGTTTGCCCACTAACAAATGGTCGGCCTATTATTTTAATATTAGGTTTATTTAAAGAGTGAGAGAGAATAACAACCAAAATATCCAGAAAATGTCACAAATGTTATAAATTGTTCTGCATTTTATTGAGGGAAAAAGGTATTCAACCTCTCTGAAAAACATGACTTAGTACTTGGTGGCAAAACCCTTGTTGGCAATCACAGAGGTCAGACGTTTCTTGTAGTTGGCCACCAGGTATGCACACATCTCAGGATGGATTCTGTCCCACTCCTCTTTGCAGATGTTCTCCATGTCATTAAGGTTTCGAGGCTGACGTTTGGCAACTCGAACCTTTAGCTCTCTCCACAGATGTTCTATGGGATTAAGGTCTGGAGTATGGCTAGGCCTCTCCAGGACCTTAATGTGCCTCTTCTTGAGCCACTCCTTTGTTGCCTTGACTGTGTGTTTTGAGTAATTGTCATGCTAGAATACTCATCCACAACCCATTTTCAATGCCCTGGCTGACGGAAGGAGGTTCTTACCTAAGATTTGACGGTACATGGCCCCATCCATCGTCCCTTTGATGCAGTGAAGTTGTCTTGTCCCTGTAGCAGAAAATCAACCCAAACGCATAATGTTTCCACTTCCATATTTGACGGTGAGGATGGTGTTCTTGGGATCATAGGCAACATTCCACCTCCTCCAAACATGTTGAGTTGGGTTGATGCCAAAGAGCTTGATTTCGGTCTCATCTGACTAACACACTTTCGCCCAGTTCCCCTCTGAATCATTCAGATGTTCAATGGCAAACTTGCACATGTGCTTTCTTCAGCAGGGGGACCTTGTAGGCGCTGAAGGATTTCAGTTCTTCATGGCTTAATGTTACCAATTGTTTTCTTGGTGATTATGGTCCCAGCTGCCTTGAGATCATTGACAAGATCCTACTGTGTAGTTCTGGGCTGATTCCTTACCGTTCTCATGATCATTGCAACTCCACAAATCTTGTCCCTGACATCCTTGGACAGCTCTGTGGTTTTGCCATGGTGAAGGGTTCAGAATCTGATTGGTTGATTGCTTCTGTGGATACGTTGCTTCTGTGGACATTGCTTCTGTGGAGATTAGGAGCACTCCCTTTAAGAGTGTGCCCCTAATCTCAGTTTGTTACCTGTATAAAAGACACCTGGAAGAAAGAAATCTTCCTGATTGAGAGGGGATCAAATATTTATTTCCCACATTAAAATGCTAATCAATTAACATTTTTGACATCCATTTTCCTAGATTTTTTGTTGTTACACTGTCTCTCACTGTTTATATAAACCTACCATTGAAATGATACTAACTAATCATTTCTTTGTCAGTGGGCAAACGTACAAAATCAGCGATGGATCAAATACCTTTTTCCCTCACTGTATATGTGTGTGCATTCATGGATTGTACAGTTGTGACAGCTCATCCTCAAACATGTGAAAAACTCCAAATCAGAAATCAATTAAAGATCCACCACAACATTGTTATTCCTCTTTATGGGAAGAAGAGTGCCTGGTGTTGGTTGAATCACTTCATGGATTTGAACATAAACGTTTCTTGTTCATTTCATTCACCATGTTAAAGCAGGCTTGTGAAGTACGGTAGTTGTCATAGTGAAGGAGTTTTTGAAGGGTCTTTCTATTTCAAAACCATTTTGATGACTTTGTGAACCAGAAGTAAAAAGGGTTCATTTGTAGATGTATTTTTTCATGCTGAGCGTATTCTTGTTTTTCCAAATTGTTTTTGTTTTGATGACAGAGAAATTATGCACTTTGCCCCCTGTGCTCCATTTTGATGTGTGCATGCTTGTGTAAACATTATCAAACAACTCATTAAACAATCATATAAAACTGTCGCATACAACTATAGCCAGCAATAAAATATGGTAAATATTCATGCCACTGTATAAGGTAACACACCTTCATACACACTCTTTGAATAACCTGTTCTTTCCCTCTGTGACACATCCTGGCTATGCCCCTAGCCATCTCTGCACTGGGCTGGAGTCAGGACAGGACAAAAGAAGATGCCTCTAGGCACCTCTAATTAAGTTTGGTCTCCCCAATTGGAGGCAGGTGTAGATCGTTGCCTCCAATTGGGGAACCCATTTATGTTGAATGTTTGCCCACACTCTGTGTGGATCATTATGGTTTGTGGTTACTATTTAGCCATTGCTCAAAGTCACAGGTAGCTGTTATCATTTTGGTTTCTTTATTTAAATAAAAACATGGATAATTACCACCACCACGTCTCTGCGCCTGTGTCCAATCCCCAGCTGTGTAACAGAATGACCCACCAGCCCAGCGCAGCCACCGGAGGAGACAATGCCGGGAGTCATCCCCAATAATTTTTTTGGGGGCGCTATGGAGGCATTCGGAGTGCCCCAAGGCATGACTGCCAGCCCCGGAGGGGTGGGACGACAAGCCATAGATGCCTCTTACATGTGGGGGGATGGAGGTACCCCAGCTGCGCCCAGTGCCAGCTCCAAGGCGTCGGACAGCAGCACGGATGGGGTCTGAAGATGCCCTCCTGGCCTTCGATAGGTGTGAGGACTGGTGGGGTTTTCATGACCCGCCGTACCTACTCCCAGCACCAGTGGTGGAACCCCCGGCCAGCCTGGAGCTCTATGTCCGGTGCCAGCTCCAAGGTGCCAGCTGTTCCCTACAGTCTCCCCTGCTGCCCAGGAGTTGCAGCCACCGCCCCCTGCTGCCCAGGAGTTGCGGCCAGCGCCCCCTGCTGCCCAGGAGTTGCGGCCAGCGCCCCCTACTGCCCAGGAGTTGCATCCAGCGCAGGACTGCCCGCCAAGGACTGTCATGCCTAACCTTTAACCTAAATGAACCGTTAACCGTGAATGTTATTCGTGACAAGCCATTTTTCATTTGGAATCGATTATGTTAAGGACCGACATAACAGTACAACGTAATTCCACAGATTTATTTCCATACTAAACATAATCGTTGTTTACATAATATGTCCATGTAAATGTAATTCCCGAAAGGTACGGTTGCAATTTCATGTCACCATGAGATGTAAAAGTGACAAGAAATTTAATTATTTATTCTGTTGTAAAGTTCATGTGTTCTGCTGAAAGCCTTAGTCACGGGTTGTGGCAGAGCGATGTTTTCCTTGCCACATCAGCGTTGCAAATTCCAACTTGTAACAGTTGAAAAGAAAACTGACCAAACAGAGGTAAAGAAGTGCTTCTCCTGTGATTTCACCCTCTGGGGTCAAATCAAATCAGTTTATTGGTCACGCATACAGATCAGCAGGTGTTTTGGCACTTGAGGAGAAACACTTTCTAGCTCCAACAGCGTGTCAAGGAAATACAGTGCAAACAGTAATCAAAAACAAAAGATCCAGAAATATCAGAAGAAATAAACAATTCAAAGCTGGATGTTTAAGATGTTTTATTTTTTTTGTCATACATATATTTATTCAGAGAATAAAGAGTTTGATGAACTAAGGAGCCAAAGTGTATAGACTATTAAAACCAAATTAAAAATAAAATTTCCTGCTAAAGATATATTATGGCATCTAAACATAATCGATTCCAAATGAAAAATGGCTTGTCACGAATAACATTCACGGTTAACGGTTCATTTAGGTTAAAGGTTAGGCATGACAGTTCTGGCATTTAGGTTCGGAATAAGGTTAGTGTTAGGTTACGGTTAAGGTTAGACATCACAGTACTGAGGTTAGGGTTAGGATAAAGATTAATGGTAAGGTTACACAAACAGAAAAATTACAACACAATTCCCAAACCAAGTTATGGAAACCCCCTCCCACCATCCTCAAACACAATGCCCTAGCAGATGTTAGGTAAGGTTGACACCGAATGTAATTGCGGGTCATTAAGGATCAACAGCACTGGGATACTGCTATTGAGCGTAATATCAATACTGAATGTAATCGCGTTTTCCTAAATAGATACATACAGTATGTACGTAATTCCTGTGATGCTGAGTTGTGAAATGAACATGTCGTGAGCTTAGAATAATAAGGTTCCATCTGCCATTTATGTCAAAATTGAGTTATATACATATATTGGATTATTGGATTTTTATAAATCTTTGTGTGATGTTATGTTTCTGAAAACATGTTTTTTGTGTCAAAATTTCACAAAATAAAAAGTTCTATCTCCAAAAAGGCATACCTCCTTGCAGTTATAAGGTTCTATCTGTGATCTAATCAAAAGTGTCAATAAATACAGGATGACCAATCAAAATCCGTCTTTTATCCATGTATGTGTAGCTGTGCTAGTTTGTGTGTTAACTAGTTTACTTGGGATAGTTCGCAAATTTCACAATAATATGTTTTTGATGATTTATTAAAAAGAGATAGCAGTAGTGAAGCGTAAGTTGAAGCATTTTAGTTAGCTATACTGCGGTTTGTTAATAGAATGCAAAGTTGATATCTAAAGTAAATAGCTAACCCACTAGCTTGCAAGCTAACCTCCGTTAGTAACCTGGTCCTAACTCTGTAGCAAATGTACATAGTTCGGTTAGCTACGGTTAATATAGCTAGCCTACTTTCTGCCCATCAAGTTTCAAAGTGGCAAGTTAACGTGAGCTAAGTAAACTTGTAATCGCATTAGCTATCCACCTGGCAACTAGATGTGCAGCTGGCTGGCTTGGTAACTAAGTAATGATATTATCAGCTCACTAGCTTGTTAACTAGCTAACTAGTCTAGACACTTTTAGAGCTTATATGTGTTCAGGAGTGCAGTCATTACAGCCACGTATCAATAACAGCCAGCTATAAAAAGCACTTAGTAGAGTTCCTATAGTAGCTATCTGTAGAAATGATGTCTATAAAATGGATAACAAAGGCTCAGATTATTATCATGAAGCATGAACACATACAGCAGGAGAGATAACAACAATGAGACCAGTAATGAGAAAGAGAGTAAACGAGACAGAGAGAAGGGGATGGGTGTGTTCAGGCAGTACCTTATAATATTTTTTGGTTACACAAAAAAAATCACACCAACAGAATACTAACAGTACAAAATATTATAAGAATAAGTAATATTCTGATGGTCAGCTGTGTTGAATGTTCGTATAAAGTTTTGTATTTCTAACAGTAGAGGCGGTGGCAGGAGAATTTTTTCTTTAATTCAAATGAGACACACAGACTTCCTAGACTTTTAGTTTTGTTACAAAAATGATCAATACAAGCAAGTACCTTTTTTTCTGCTGTGGCCCAGATTGTGTTTGGTCAGTGTCCGCACATACAGTATACTAAGTGCTATGGGAAGCCTCGTGTCGACGTGGACATCAGGGGCTCAAATGTAAATTTGTGGCAAGATTTAAGCACATGCCTGCTAAAATGAAAAGTAATAATAATGATAGTTAGGTGTAGAGTAAATAAATGAAGACATGCTTAATGTGTAAGGTGTTTCGAACTTGATGCTATTGCCTAACTGCGTATGAATTAACATGTTGAATATAAACGTTCTATTTATTCAAATAAAAATATGATACGTTATTTCTAAATCTTATTAATGTATATATTTTTCACCTGTAGTGTATGTGTTGGAATAATGTTTTGCAATATGGCTATATTTACCCTTTGAAACTAAAGGTTTTATATAGTGATGGTGAGATGGAATCTTATAATCTCTGAATTATGAGGTTCCATCTGTATTTGAACTATTCCTAAAAAGATCATTTCCAATTGTCCCAGGATGTTGATATGACATACCCTAAGTACAACAAGGGTGATGGCCTTGTTAAGCTCTAAAAATAAATATACAATATAAAACCTTTGCTAACAGGGATATTAAATCTTTGATGCTCAATATCTTTGAATCATATTGAACGCAGATAGAAATGTCATATTCTAAGCTCACTATGTTGATCCTTATGCAGACCACCAACAGCGAACATATCAAAGAACGATTTTTCTTTCCAAGTATTTTTTGTGCTTGGCCGAAGCAAAAGCCTGAACGCCAAGTTTAATCTCTTTGTGTTGCCAGTGTTAAAGAACAGAGCAGTCTGGTGTAATAGAAGTAGATGGGTAGAGAGGATTTATCCACATCTACATTTTAATAATCTAATCTCATCCAGAGCGACTTCCAGTTAAAGCATAGATTTTAAGTAGCTGGGTGTAACAACCACGCAATATACTAGTTAGTACACAACGGTAGTCCTCACTCTCAGCAGCAGACAGTGTGTTCAGGCAAAGATTCATAAGAGGCCTCTAGTGGCTAGAAAGCTGTTTTACCTTGGGTAGTGACATCAAGACCATCCACCATTTTAATTTGATCATGCAGGTATACTAAGTGCTATCCGTTTTTTAATCGGCAGATACCCTCTAATGACTGTTGGGGTTTTTGTACAGTAACTTTTACAAATAGCCTCAGTGTTGCTGCCCATGTGCCCAAACGTAGTATGGAAAAAAACCTGGAAGCTTTATGTATGTACACAGTTTAGGGGCACAGAATGAGCACTTCTGATGACATCATCGTCACGGAAGCAACACAGTGGTGTGTGCTTATCTCTGCAAGCTCACGCCTCTTCCTATGGTCTGTCTGCGTGTGTGTGTTCTCCACAACCCCAACCCTGGAACAGGAGCTCATACTGGGCATGGCCCGCTACTGCTTATCTCTCCCAGCATGGAACAATTTAGCAGCTTTGCTGCACACACACACACACACACACAAACACACATGCACGCGCATACACACACACACACAAACACACACTGAAGATTAGCCATGGACTGTGACACATTCCTTTTTTACTAAGAGCAGCACACAAACCTATTCAATGAAATACACACTAAGAAAATCGTTCCACTGCATTGCAAAGCTTATCATAATAGACATGCAGAAATGTATTGACGGCTAAAGAAGGTGTCAGTCATTAAGATATTTCCACCGTGGTTGTACCTTTTTCTGGCCAAGTATTTCCATCCGCTCACACTGGCACTCGAACTGACACAACCTATATACACACATAGCAACACACAGTCACATTCACACGACCTAGGTACATTATTCAGCCCAGAACAGAAATTCATAACCATTTCTGAACATTGCTCTGATTAAAAAAACAAATCCACCGTCAGAACAAGAACAATTTAATTGTGGAGTTCTTGCTGCTGTACTAATAATTACTCAGCGCTAATTGTGTTTGCGTTTTGTTGCCGGAAACCAAAGGAAAAGAATAACTCTCGTTGTTGGTTTGACATTCACATAGCACTCATGATAATCCTTCCTGTATCTCAGCAGCAGGTAGATTGATGATGACTTAGGCTGTGTTCACACACACAGCCCCAATACTCAGCTTTTTTACCACTTTTTTAGAACTGATATGATTTGTCAAAAGACTAGTTGGCAACCCCTGTGCATGGCAGACATTTTATTTTTTGCAGAGAAAACATATTGACACAATTTTACAATTTTATGAAGCAAACTGCTTGTGTGCATAGACCTTCAACCACTTGGAATCAATACCTAAATTAAAAAGTAAAAAGGGACACAATGGGACTTAACTAGCATCTTAACTTGTTTTCGTATTCATACTCATACATGCAGTACACTCGCACACACATCTTAAATCCTTCTGGAGATCTGAGACATAATCCTGACACTAAAAATTAATGTTTAATATTCCCTAGCCCTAAACCTAACCCTTTTCAAAAATTAACCATGACATCAATAAACTACATTAACAACATTAATACCTAACCTAGTGGGAACCTAAAGAAAAACCTGGGGATTTTTTGGGGTTCGCTATCTTTGTGGGATCATGTACAAATAGACTTAGATCTCTCTCAACTCAGAAAAAATAGTGACAACATTATCAGATTGTTATTCATCTATTTCCCTTCAGTCAGTATTGAAAAGGCTTATTCTTATTCCAATCTCAATTTTAGCTGCTCACTTTAAGCCTGGTTGACCTATTCAGACCCATTCCTACTGCAATCAAATTGCCAATAGTACCCCCAAAGAAAAAAACATGTTTCACTGTGTTTTTTGTCTTGAGTAAGTGCTGACCTGGAGTTAAAATGACATGGATTCAAATGGGAAAAGCTTTCTACTTTCGGGGTCGATATCCGTACTTCTGTTAGACATCAGCTAGAAGACGGTCACTACAGATGATGTCCCTGTGTGACCCTGGCATTTGGCTTCTGTGTGCGCGTTTGTGTGTGTGTGTGTGTCTCTGTGTGTGCGTGTGTGTCCTTTTCAATCACATGGGTGACAGGGCCATGAGGATGACCTGATGACCTGCAGGCCGACAAGTGTGTGTGCTCCACTTTAGTCCCCAGCAGTGAAGAGCAGGCAACCTTCTTCAGCTGGGGGATACATTAGTATTCCAGTCAGGGGTGTTGCGCTGTGCCACTAATGGAAAAAAAAAAATCCACGAAGAAAAAAAAGAACAAGTGTAGCCTCTGCGTGTTAAACACCTCCGTCCAAAGATACCGGATTTTAGAGCTAAAAAATGTGGTGTACCCTTTACCCTCAAGGTCACTGGGTCCCCTTTAATGGCTACACTATCACTAGGACATGTATTGCTGGACAGTCTATTTTAACAGTATCAGATGTGTATCAGATAAACGATGAAAAGAGTAGGTCAATATGATGTGAAAGTAGCGGAATTGGAATGCTAATGTATTTCCTATTTGCATTCTGATCGCGGGAAATCTGTTTATTGCTGTTCGCTTTCCTGACAGAGTTCATCTCCTGATGGTAACAGTAATCGCACACACTGGGACACTGTCATATCCTAACAACGGGCAGTGATAATACAGAAAATGAAAATATATGTATACAAAACATATAAATACAAGAAATACACAACTTCTTATCACCTACAGGAATCCTGTGTCTGGTATGCTAATACCTTAAGAAAATACACAGAATACGAAAATGGGACGTCATCGTCGCCAACAACAATCCTGAAACTTATCTCGGCCCACCGCACCAGTCGGCTGCTGCTTTCTTTTTTCACAACTTCCCGGCCGTGACAACCATTAGAGCCCGGCAACCGTTAACTACCCACTCCACCCCCATCTCCATCCCCCGGTTACCGGGGCAACATTAGGTAAGACGAGGTGATTGCGGGGTGATCGCTGTTGAACATGCATTTTTCTCAATCTTGATCAGGAGAGAGGGGGAGAGATTTTTCAGCCTTTGATGGCGAGCCGATGTTAAGGGTGCAACGTTTTGATCCGCATCAAACATTTCTAAAGAGTGACTTGAAAAGGCTAAGGCATCGTGGCAAGATCAGGCAGAATGTATAGGCTTCTTGGCATCATTCATCTTTCTCGTGCATCATTAGCTACATCTCGGTCGGGCGATGTCTTTACGAGGCTATTATTCCTATGGAGTTCCTACAAGTATAATTAGTGAAGTCTGATCTCAGTACGAGGCCCTCTATGGGAAAAAAGCTGTTAAAGCCCCACTGCAAATAGAGTTTGGGTTTATTGAATGTGACAGTTTTCAGTCTTGGGCCTAGGGCTACATTTACTTCCGAAACATGACCCTTCTCACCCCCTGACTCTTGCTCATTACTCAGTGTCACAATCTGTCGAAACCTGGATGAATCTGTGCTTACCGGGCTGTCCCAGATGAGCGGAGGACAGAGAACAATTTTTTTTTTAAATGTGATGTTGTCTAGTCTATTCAGGGGGGAGCCATGGTAACAGCAGTCTAACGGAAAACCACTCAACAAACAATGACAAAGCTTTCTTTTGTGTCCCACAGGTAAGTTAACTCCCTCAATTATACAGTAACACAAAGTGAGTGTCATTTTTAATGCACCGCGGTGTTATAAGAAAGACGCACCTGCGTTATAACATTATCCGGCCTCATTCTCTGCAAAGCGTAAACCCTTTTGTTGGTCTCAAAACGCAACACGCCACCAACACCAATTGCTCACTTTCCTTAACACTGACAGCTGTGCTCAGGCTCCCACAGACGGTGCGACTGTGACACCTAGAGGCGGTTGGTGACATCTGTTCATCTGACGGAGAGATTATGTAACTCACTGAGATGAATTATTAAAAATGCCACACTCTATCACTCAGTTTTTGTCCCTCTCCATGTCTTTCTTCCTCTCTCTCTTTATTTCCTCTGTCGCTCACCATCTCTGCCTCTGTCTTGTTCTGTCTTTCGACTCATAATGGTCTTATGTTTTCAGTTGCTGAGACGAAGGATGGCTTGATTGCATAGATTTTGCTAAGAGGTATAATAGCAGCGGTTGTGTATGTCTGAGTGTATGTGTGTGTGTGTGTGTGTGTGTGTGTGAATGCCATGTGTGTATGACTGTGACTGAATCACTCTAGGTAGATAAATTATTATAATCTAGGTATTCTCCATTTATTGTGACACAACACATAAATGGTAGTTATTCGAATTCAATTGAACCATAAAGGTTTCATAATTGCCTGATGACACTCACTGTCATGCATTGAGCTGCCATATCGGTCCCAGTGGAACACAGTAAGAGAGATTTCATCATGTTCATATTGTCTTCTTCAGGGAAAGCAGACGGCGGGTAATGAAGGACTTTGACCTTTCCGTATTGAGTTGAGTTTTGAGCCAAGCATTTCACTGCCATAGTGAAAAAAAACATCCGGATGTGTGAATGGCTAATTTGAACTTCAAGTGGAGGCTATTGACGGTGACACAAACAATAATTCACAGCAGTCCTCCAGTTAGATAATCAATTCTTTCTCTCTTCACTCTGTCAAATATATCTCCCTCTCTTCCTACCTCAGGTCCTCTCCCAGGTTGTTTCTTAAAGGAGAACTAAAACACAGGTCTTTGTATAATTGAGCAATGAAAGGCTTCGATCACCCAGTCAATATCCAGTAAATGACATGAATATGATGCAGCAGCACTCTTACGTCATCAAAGGAGCTGTTAAGCTCTAATTAGTCCAGATGAGAAACACCATTTTGTAGCAGCTAGACATGTACATGTTTTTTAATGTTATTTTACAAACAGTAAATGGAAGGATTTCAGGTTAAGTCAAAGTTTTCAGGAATTCTCCCAATTAGTGAACTATCTGTCTTCGATTACGTTGGCATGACGAGGAGACAGGCAAGCCAAGCCCACACTAGATATACGACTTTAATGAAGAAGCTTGCTCATTATTAGACGGTGATATAACACTGCATCAGTTGTGATACTTCTGGCTTGTGCCTTCATGTTTCTCCCAAATTTTTTATAGCATTCAATTTCTTTGAGACCTTTTTGTGTCAAGTAAAAAAGCCTGTCTGCCTGAAAAATCCTACAGAATTGCTGTCTTACTGACATTTACCCGTATAGAAAGAACCACACTCCACGTTACCAATAATCTGATGGATGGATGCAGTGCCTTCTCCAGGGTTACATAATGAATGGATGAAACAGGATTTAATTGAATCAACAGAGGTGAAGAAAGGGTTGTGGTAGCTGATACTCTAATCAGTGAGTATCGCACTCACACTGATACTACTTCCATCAACACAAATGTCCCTTACCATAGGCATGCTAGATAAAGTGGTAGTACCAATTACCAGTCCCCCCTTGCCGAACATTTGAGGGTGGCTCATATTAACGACCAACTGTAACCTTTACTCTAAACCTGAGCAGGCGCTCTGGTCATGTGTCCAACTGTTTACTGTATTTGTGCAATGAGTGGGGTTTTGCCTCCTGTTTGGCCTTCCTTTCCATCGTTCGCTATGTTGCCCTATATGTGAAGTTTTAGGAGGTGTGTTTGGTTGGAAGATAGAAAGGCTTTCGGAAGTTAATTAATTTTTAGAGAACAATGTGTGCCAAGACTTATCTTGTGGGTTTAAGTACGTAGTAGACTTTGTGTTGCACAGCCTTGCGTCAGACTTTGTGCCTCCTCAAAAACGCTCCTGTCTTCCTCCACTCCCAAGTAAGAGGCCCCTGCAGACTGCTCTCCTCTGCGCCTCCAAAAGCCCGCTCTCAGCCCTGTGACCCATACCACTCATCTCTCCCACTTACACACACTCCTCCCTCCCACTCAATCTACTTTCCGCTTACCACTCAGTTCTCCCTGCACCTCTGTCCTCTCTTGTTAAAGGGTTATCTCTCGCTCATTCCCAATCTCTCTTTCTCCAACCTTCTCCATGTCATGTGTGGTCTCTCTAGGACACCCGCCCAGCCCCCACAAGGCATTAAGCCCCTCAAGCTTTGATTTACACATTTAGCAAGCTGCTTTTCCTTTTATATAATGTTCCACCTGCGTTGTTAGTCAAATGGATGTTTTCATTTTCTTGCATTCAATTGCATTTTTCAGTGGCAGGAGGCAGCCTTTCTCCTCATTTAATTGGCTATTAACAAAAAGAGTATGCAGGTGAAAGTTTGGCTAATAACAGTCTGTTGTTCAAGATGGACAACAGAAAACAAGACCCACCAAGTGGTATGTAGAAAAGCAGCGGAAAAGCCACCGCCTCCTCCCGCTCCTTCTCCTGGTCCCGATCCTCTTCTACAGTCTCCCAATCCTCCTCCTGTTCCTCCGCTGTCTGCTCCTGATCCTTTGACATCTCCTGCTTCAGACTGTTCGCCGTCTATTCCTGCTACTGCTCCTTCGCCGTCTTCTCCTTGTCCTCCACTGGCTCCTTGTTCGTTGCTGGCTCCTGATCCACAGCCGGCTCCTGCTCCCCTTACTGATTTGCACACAGAGGCAGAGCCTCCGGCAGTTCCCGGCCACAGTTCCTGTCCCAAGGCGGAGCCTCAGTCTTGGAGCCCTCACCCACTTTCTCATGGGGGGTACTGCAACGGCCCTCTGCCGTGTTGATCGTTGCATTTCTATGTTCTATGTAGTTCTGTTCCAGTTTCACTGTTTCTGTGTTCAGTTTAGTCTTGTTAGTGTAAATGCTTTCACCTGCATGTTATTTGCCTCAATGTTATGTCCTATTTTAATCCCTAGTGTGTTTTGTCCGTCATTGCCACGTTCCTGACCAAGTGATTGTTTGCTTTCGGTCTGATTATTAAAATAAGCTTTTGTTGGAAAACTTCTGGCAGTGTCCTGCAACCTCCTTAGGAACATGACAAAATGATACAGGATCAAATTGGAATTTAGTTATTATGCAGGAACACTCTGATGTTAAGGGCCAAGGGTTTTCGCAGTCACTTAAAAAACGTCCTTGATTCTTTGTTAATATAGACACTAGGAAAACCACAGGGACTGATATTCTAGATCCAGGATAGTTGGTTAGTGCTCCTCCAATTATCTCTGGATCTTTAAATCATTTAGTTAATTTAACATAACTTTGCAGTAACCATAGCTATTTAAGAAAAACGACCCATATGCTCTCATGACATGAGGAGTCATGTCATGAGGAGAAGACTGAGGAGTATATAATTATCACGCAATATCAAAATTGTCTTCCTTGTGCAAAAATCCTGGAGGCATTGGTAAATAAACAGCTACGTCCCTTTTTATTTGAAATTTCACTCTGGTGTGAGGGATCAGGTGGGTCAAGCGGTCCTAATGTGCCCTCCTGTTGGACTTACCGGAGTGAGAAGGACTGAGTAGCCAGGTTTAGCTCGAGACCCCTCTGCCGTGTAGAACATATGCAGTCTGGACACGAAAGAAACTCTGAGGAGTTTTTGTTGTCAAGTTGGAGCCTTTTTGTTTGTGTCACCATGGGTTGGACCGATTTTTGGGGTATTGAAAGAATACCTGACAAAAAGAAATAAAAAACATTCTTCTGTCATTAAAACAAGTTTCTGAATCTCCTTCTAGACTGTCCTGCTGTTCAGAGTACCTTTCACCCAGGGTTGCCATTCACCTGTTCACACTGGTTTTAGACCTGGCACAGTGCCTGCATTACATAAACAACACTCATGTATATTGTCAAATACAGTCCCCTCCAAAAGTATTGGAAGAGCCAGGCAAATTCCTTTGATTTTGATGGTCACTGAAGACATTTCGGTTTAAGATCAAAAGGTGGTATTCACATCTAGATGTGTTAAACATCTTAGGACATATAACGGTTTATATTAGACCACAGTATTTTTAGGTGAGCAAAAGTAATGGAACAAATAATCTTAAAGTAAATAACATTTAATATTTGGTGGCATAACCCTTGCTTGCAATAACTGCCTCAAAGGCTGCGACCCATCGACATCACCAATGCATGTTCTATTGGGTTAAGGTCATGTGATTGACTTGGCCTGTCAAAAACCTTCCACTTTTTTCCCCTGATGAAGTCCTTTGTTTTGTTGGCAGAGTGCTTTGGGTCATTGTCCTGCTGCATGATAAACTTCCGCCCGATTAGTTGCAATGCATTTCTCCATAAATTGGCAGACAAAATGTTTCTGTACACTTCTGAATTCATTCTGCTGCTACCATCATCAGTTACATCAACAATAAAATAAATAAGCTTGTTCCAGAAGCAGCCATGCACGCCCAAGCCATGACATTACATCTACCATGCTTTACAGATGAGCTTGTATTCTTCGGATCATTAGCAGTTCCTTTCCATGGCTTTGGTAGATTTTAATCTTGGTCTCATCAGTCGATAAGATTGTGTTCCAGAACTTTTGCGGCTCATCTCTGTACTTTGCTAATTTCCATCTGGCCTTCCGATTCTTACTGCTGATGAGTGGTTTGCATCTTGTGGTTGGCCTCTATATTTCTGCTCTCTGAGTCTTCTTCGAACAGTGGATTGTGATACCTTCGCCCCTGCACTTTGGAGGTTGTTGGTGAGGTCAGTTTCTGATGTTTTGGGGGTTTGCTCATGATATGTCTGTCATCAACTACTGTTGTTTTCCTTGGCCGACATGTTCGACATCTGTTGCTCAGTACACCAGTAGTTTCTTTCTTTTTCAGGACATTCCAAATTGTTGTGCTTGCTATGCTCAATATTTGTCCAATGGCTCTGGTTGATTTTCCTTCTTTTCTCAGCTTGACAATGGCTTGCTTTTCTCCCATAGACAGCTCTCTGGTCTTCATGTTGGTTTATCCTCTTTAACAAGAAATGCTGTCTTTATAGCTTTAAACCAAGAATGGAAACGAAGACTAGTCATGCAGAGCTATTTAATGTTTGAACAATCAACCTAAAAGGCAACACCTGGAAAACAAGAAACATCTGTCACATGTTCCAATACTTTTGCTCACTTGCAAAATGGGTGGGTCCAAACAAAGTGGTCTGTCCTGAGTTGTATAACACATCTAGATGTGAATACCAGGAAATGAAAGCTGAAATTCTTAACTCTTGTCTCATACTCATCTTTTGATCTTAAACACAAATGTCTTCAGTGAACAACAAAAACAACGGAATTTGCCTTACCGTTCCAATACTTTTGGAGGGGAATGTACTTGATTGAGAAACTAAGCTGTGCTTTCTTTTGTTTCGCTCTAAGCCGTTCGATACAGTTGATAACCCAATCTTCTTGAAGAAATTGTCTTTAAAGGCAATTGTAATTGATGGGATTAAATCTGAATGTCTTGTTGTCCATTAAGGAGTTCCACAGGGTTTAATGTTGGGTCCATTATTGTTCAGTTTCTCTATTAACAATGTCTGTAACTCTGTGAGAAATTGTACATTTCATTTTTATGCTGATGACACAGAAGTATGGCATGGTCTCCTCTCGATGATACAGTAGTACACCACGACCCCCACTCGATGATACATAGTACACCAAGGTCCCCTCACGATGATACGGTAGTACACAACAGTTATACATAGAATTTCCAACTATTACAAAACCGAGATTGTAGATTGGTAATTAATGCAAAGTTAATTAAGTATATGCTGTTTTCTAGGTTACAGAACCTAGTATTGAAGGCTTTTGAACTTGCCTGTCAAAAATGCTTCGTATAAAAATACCCTGGGATTTCGATTGAAAATCTGACAAAACACATCACTGAGTTGGTGAAGAAATGTAATGTAGACAAATCATGTCCATCACGACAGCATTGAAAAGCTATTGTGTAAACAACTTTTATGTTCCTGCCAGATTATGGTGATACATTATATATATATATACACACATTGGTAAATACACGGAACAAACCACAATCCACAAAGACATCAGAACAAGCACAACAGAAATAATGTGTGCAATCAGGTAAATTGGAATCTGGTGTGCTTGAGGTGTGTTGCTGCCTTCGTTCTCATGTCGGTGGTTAGTATCGCCAGCATTCCGCCACAACCCGCACAAAAAATTATAAACGCAACACCTTTGTTTTTGCCCCCATTCATCATGAGCTGAACTCAAAGATCATTCTCAATGTACACAAAATGACTAATTCTCTCAAGTATTGTTCAAAAATCTATCTAAATCTGTGTTAGTGAGCACCTTTGATGAGATAATCCATTCACCTCACAGGTATATCAGGCATATCAAGGTGCAGACAGCAGGAGTGTCATGTCCTGGCTATGCCCCTAGCCACCTTTGCGCTGGCTGGGGCCATAGTCAGGACATGGCCAAAAGAGATGGCTCTAGCCATCTCTATGTGCTTTGGTTTCCCCAATTGGAGGCAGATGTTTGTTATTGCCTCCAATTGGGGAACCTATTTATGTTCAATGTTTCCACACGGTCGTGTGGTTCATTTTGGTTTGTTAGCCGTAGGCTCTACTACCCAGTCTTAGTGTCTGATTTATGTTTGTAAGTTTGTTTCTTTTGTCCATTAAAGTATGGATCATTACCAAAACCGCCGTTCTGCCTCTGCTTTTCTGTCCTCCCACACCGGACACTATGACAAGGAGTATTGCACAGGTGTGCCTTAGGTTGGCCACAATAAAAGGCCACTCGAAAATGTGCAGTTCCATCACACAGCACAATGCCACAGATGTCAGAAGTTTTGATGGAATGTGCAATTGGCATGCTTACTGCAGGAATGTCCACCAGAGCTGTTGCCTGTGAATTGTATTTATATTCATGTTTCAACAACAAAATACTAATATTTTAAATTAGGGAGAGTTAAATCAATATTTGGTGGAATAACCCAGATTTTTTATTATAGCGTTCATGCGTCTTGGAATACTCTCCACCAGCCTGTCACATTGCTGTTGGGTGACTTTATGTCACTCCAGGCACAAAAATTCAAGTAGCTCGGTGTTTGATTGCTTATGACCATATATCTTCATCTTAATCAAATTCCAGATGTTTTCAATGGGGTTCAGGTCTGGAGATTGGGTTGGCCATGACAGGGTCTTGATCTGGTAGTCCTCCATGCACACTTGATTGACTTGACTGTATGGAATCGAGCATTGTCCTACTTGAAAAAATAATTCTCAGAGTTGGGAAACATTGTCAGAGCAGAAGGAAGCAGGTGTTCCAGGAAAAGCTTGTTATTGGCATATTTCATGTGTCCTACACAAAGACAAATCTGCCCGATTGCAGCCTTGCTGAAGCATCTCCAGGATGGAAGCAACCCTGATGCTCACTGTATCCCTCTGCCAGTAAAGCCAGAATTGAACCCTTATTTTCCTCACCCAAAGCTTTCAACTCTGCTGAATTGTTTGAGGTACTACTTGAACTGTTATTGCCATCCAGCTTTCCCTATTGCAAGAGGATAGTGATGATCACAGCAGTGCTTTTTATACCTTTCCTAGTTAAATTAGATTTGGTTCAGGTAATCACCTGGCCAGTACCTCATTAAGTAAAATCAGGTGTGCTTGTGTTGGAATATACCAGACACTGGAATGAAACGGCTGCCATACATGTAGAGCTGCTGATCTAAATAAAATTAAGGGTGGTCTCTTAATTTTTTCCAGAGCTGTAGATAATTTGGTCCCTACTGTCTCATTGTAAGATATGAGGCTGGACACAGGCGCAGGGAGATCTGAGAACTTTTAATGATTTACTAAGATATAGCAACACTTAAGACACAAACTAATTACATAGGAACAAAAAGAGAACACAAAGAGTAACAAGATACACTAAGAAAGGATAACCTTGAATAGTGATCAGGAAAACAGTTGAGGGAAAAATGTGAAAAAGGTGTCCGTGTCTATCGCATTGGTTCTCACAACCTCCTGTGCCAGAACATGACACTTCTGTAACCCTTCTCAAAAATATCTTTTTTTATAGAAGCTGTCCAGTACATTAGCAACAAACTGATTTACTATATGTATCTAGCTTCTGTGTTACTCTAGAAAATTGTATGCCTTTAGCCCTTTGTCATTTTCACTGTGTAACATTCACAAAGTGTCAGTCTCACCTGACTTTCAGGATAGTGTTAACAATGAACAAAACACAGAACCGGCTAACGAAGGCTTCGAAAGCCGGTTTGCCTTCTAGACAGTGTCATTTGTCATGTGGCTTCAACAACTGGTCTCCACGATTCCTCAAGCCATTCACCTGGTGTATTCAGCTTGTGTCCGATTTTGTCTTCACTCATTATGAGAATACAAGCGGTGTCTGCAGTGTGTCTCGCAAGGACATATTATGCCAATACCTTTTCCTAAGGGATAACCTTTGCCATAGTGGACTGTCCCGGTATTCCGTACGGCAACGTGGACAGCCTCTCCCTGTGGGCGACTGTGTTCACCTAGACTGTGTCTCTGGTGGGACGGCGTCAACGCTTGGGGGAGTGTGGCGGGGGGCACCATGGTGGAGTTTCAGCATTGTGTCACCGTACGTACCCCTGAGTTATTGCACCAGAGCACAGTGTGGTTGATGAACACACCCCAAATAAGAAGCCCTGACAAGCCACACCTGGAGCCATCAGAACAAAAAAAGGGACTCTCAGACAGGTATGGGGGAGAGTCTGGATATGCTGACAGTGGTTTATTTGGTTTCTTATTTTCCAGAGAGCGATGGCGAAGAAGACTAAGCCATCTGCCTAGAACACCACAGCCCGCCGAGGCCTGTGCTCCAGCTACACTTATTGACCCCCTTGGGCTTTGCATGTTTTTGTTTTCTTCCCTTTTTTTCCTAGTGTCTTGAGATTCTTAAGAAATGCCCAAGGGATTCCCTGCACCTCTGCGTCAGGCGTCTTCATTCTTTAGTCAACTAAACAACAGCAATTGGTCTCCTCAGACACTTACTGAGTAAAAGTGGTGATGCAAGTGTTAAACATGCATCTGTTCTAACTTTAAAAAAAATGTGTTGCTTGCATCAAATTCAAAACCAATAAATGTAATAGTTCTCGGTTTCAACATCCTGATTGGTTATTGTTTGTCGTTAGACACTGTTTGTGTGTATACTGTTTGAGTAGGTTTGGATTAAATGTACCTGTTTTGGGAATCTTAGTTCTGCCCGCACTTACTTCCTATACACCCTTACAACGTGACAGAATAACCAACCTCCAAAATATGGAAGTAGCAGATAGCACCGGGACTGTCCGAAGGGCAGAACCAGTACAACAGAGCGGAGCCGGCTATGTTCCAGGAGTACCAGACTTGGGTGTCTTCTCTCCACATGGAGGAGGACAACAATGTCATAGCCAGCTACATTTCTTGGATTGGAGGTATGAGACTGCTGGCGATGAGAGCAGCCCAGATCCTGTTTCGCTGGGTGGTTTCCGGTGGTGGTGACCAGTGCCTGGAGTAACCGGTACAGCAGCTCAACTCAAACCCTGTTCCGCAGCCATCTGCCGCTCCAAGCCTCGTTCCTCGGCCATCCACTACTCCAAGCTCTATTCCAGGGAGTTCTGCCATGGAGGCAGTTTACTGTTCATCCCCACCCACCCTCCCCGGTCTGCCCTTGTTCCAGCCTGTGCTTGCCTCATGTTCGTGTGGTCGGCTGTGGGGTGCTTCTGGAGCTGCAACTAGGAAGGGGGCTGTAGCACCATCTCTCCATTTTCCTGCTCCTCTTATCCATGTGGCAAGCTCTGTTCCAGCATCCTGTGGGGTATACTACAAAGCAAGGTAACTGGTTTATCGAAATAACTCAGTGATGTCAGGTGTAATTTCTTGATTAACCCATACTACGAAAGGTGAATACCGTTTTCCTGAGATGCAAACATGGAAATTTACACTGCATCTCCAAACTGCTGCAAGCAGATTGTCTTCATGGTTACCCAACATAAGCACCGCCTTTCCCCCTAGAAAAAGGCAGGCATGTTTTAAAGACCTTTTAAATCGACATTGTCACACAGATTGTAAAAATTGTTACATGGCACTGCAGGCCGTGTAACTCCTCTAGTTCACCTCAATGATGTTTTCTAATTGAGATATCGATTCTCACCTGAGGGAATTCTGTACATTTGCAAGCTTCTAGGGCCAGATGTATCTAATGCCACTCGCCGGAGTAATGCACTCACTGTTGAACAGACAAGTGTGACTTGCTTTGCGATATCTTGCCAGTGGACATTTCATGTATTCCATCAGTGATGCTGAACATCTGAGCTGGAATACTGTATGCTGTGCAGTTTGTAAGGTGGTACTTACTCTCACTAAACTGCTTGATGCATTTGTGTTCCCTGGCCATTTAAGTGTTCTAAAGAAAGATACTTTATGCAAAAGTAATTAGCAAAAATTGCTTGGTTTATTTCTATAATGCATAGGCTAGGCCTAGAATATATACAGAACACATTTTTCCACAGGAATCCTAAGGGTGATTGGTGCGATTGACTGTATGTGTATCCCCATTAGAGCGCCCCTGAGAAAACATGAGGAGGGTTATGTTAATAGGACGTAATTTCACAGCATTTATGTTCAGGTATTTGATCATTAAATGCATACAGGGAGCCCTACAACCTAGGTGCTTGATGGTGAGTAATGGGTCAATTTCAGAGATGTAGCCCATGTGTAGGCTAAAATGTTATCTTAATTGCTTTCACATACTGCTCTGAAAAAACGTTAAGAGATCACTGGACCTTTTTCTTTCCTTTCCAAAAAATACATTCTCTTAGGGAGAGAGTGCGGGGATGCCCCATGTTGTCTCATATATGCTGCATAATTCTTGGTGTCTGATTAGTATATATGTGCAGGGGTGGTACTCAAGTACTGTTGCTCATCCTAAAATGTTTTCAAGTAAAAGTTGAAGTACCACCTGAAAAAACAACTAAAGTAAGAGTAAAAGAGTACTTGGTCAAAAAAGTACTTGAGTACTACATATTTTGTTCAAGACATCAGCGCCATCGTAACAACAAGGGGAAATTATTTAAGAAAGTACAAATGCAAACTATATTTTTTATGTTTGAACAGGTATGTTTTCCAGGGTCAGCCTAAAGTCATGCAGAATAGATATGCAAAATAAATTGCAAAAATAAATAATACTGTAGTTCTATTATTAATCTGTGTTGCAAATAAGATTATTGTGAATTAAGACCATCATACATGTTACTGGTAAAAAAATATTTTAATAATGTAATAATGCTCAGTACATCTTGTCAATCAAATATTTGTTATTAGAAAATCAGGTCTAGGGTGGAATGACTGACTGCATTGCAAATAAGACAGCAATAGCTTTCATCTAAAATCTAGCTAGCTAGACTGGGTATGTTGCTAACTAAAGTGCATTACTAAATAATAAAGTTTGAGTCAAGCCCAATGAACCACTAATACAAATATACTGACAAGATGTAGTATTATTATATGTTGTAAGTTAGCTACAATATAACATTATCATTGGGATATATTTCATTTTACTGTACTTCTTCAATTACAAAAAACTTTAATCTAGATATAGGATTTAGCTGGCTGTGTAGCACGAGCGGGTTAGCTAGCCTTACCTTTATGTGCCTGCGGAGGTATGATGAGTCTGGGAATAAAAGGACAACATTTCATGATGAATGTGTTGCCTATTTTAAATTTAAATCGAAACATGTCGTGCAACTGTGGCCAGAGATTGGAATTTCCCTTGTCAACGTCCTCCAATTGACAAATTTCCATCTTGGTGTCGGTGTCTGTCATTAAATTAGGTACGTCGGTGGTCGCACTCCGATGCAGATTTAAAGGAGCAGAAGGGAACACACCACCACAACCTCAAATCATGAAACTAAAAAACTCAATATTTTTTCACCAACGACTGAAGACAAAATTGGTACGAAAGATAAGCTAGCAAGCAAGTTTATTTATATAGCACAATTCATACATAGAAGCAATTCAATGTGCTTAACAGTGAAAATTGAAATAATGGAGTAGAATCAAAAGTCAGATCCATCATCAGCAGATTGTTAGGTTATTCCTCTGATAGCACCAGAACTTGCATTACAATTGGTAAAAAATAGCAAGATATACATTTAATAACTAAATAAATCAAGAAGAGAAATATAAAACACAGTATAATAATAAAACAGAATAATAAAATTGAAATAGAATATAAAAACACAGGAAGCTATAAAAGCTGTAAGACGAAACAGGGCTGTTATAAAAACATAGGAAGCTATAAGGCTCACAGTGTGGTTAAGTTTAAGAGCTCAGTCATAAGCACGTGAAAAGAGAAGTGTTATTAGTCAGGATTTAAAAATACACATTTGGTGAACGTCTGAGATCTTCTGGTAGTTTATTCCAGTTGTGTACAGCATAACTGCTAAACGCAGCTTCTCCATGTTTAGTTTGGATTCTGGGCTCTACTAGATGACCTGAGTTCATGGATCTAAGAGTCCTGCTCGGTTTATATTCTTCAAACATATCAGAAATGTAATCAGGGCCTAAACCATTCAGAGATTTATGAATTAGAAGCACCACTTTAAAGTCAATTTTGTAACTAACCGGAAGCCAATGCAAAGATTTAAGAACAGGAGTGATGTGCTCTGTCCTCTTGGTCCTGGTTAACATTCTAGCTGCTGCATTCTGAATGAGCTGCAGCTGTTTTACAGTCTTTTTGGGGAGTCCAGTTAAGAGGCCATTACAGTAGTCAACCCTACTACAGATAGAAGCATGGATGAGCTTCTCTTGGTCTTTTTGGGACATCAGGCTTTTTATTCTGGATATATTATTCAGATGGTAAAATGCTGTATCGGTGACCAAACACAATAATCTCTGTTTTTTCTTGGTTTAATTGTAGACAATTTCAGTTCATCCAGGTATTTATGTGCTCTATACAGTGACACAGAGAGTCTATTGAGCTGTTGTCATACGGTTCGATAGCCATATATATTTGAATATCATCGGCATAGCTGTGGTAGTTAATGTTGTTGTTCTGTAGAATTTGGCTCAGAGGTAGCATATAGAGATTGAACAGAAGCGGCCCGAGAACTGATCCCTGTGGAACTCCACATGTCATAGCCAGATTCATGATTACCAATGGTGACAAAGTAACTACGGCCATCTAAATAACATCTGTCCCAGAAATGTCTACCCAATTCTTCAGCCTATCTATAAGTGTTCTATGATCTACTGTGTCAAAGGCTGCACTGAGATCTAGTAGAACTATAACAGTTATTTTATCTGAATCAGTATTCAGCCGTATATCATTCAAAACTTTAATCAGGGCCGTTTCAGTACTGTGGTGAGGTCGGAACTCTGATTGAAAGTGATCTCTTTTTAATAGTGGCTTAATGGCAGCAGTTTTAGAGATGTTGGGAAAATGCCTGATTGCAGGGAGCTATTAACTATTTGCTGCAGGTCTATTGTTATAGAGTTCTTCTTTTTATGTCTGATGGCAGTGTGTCGAGACAACATGTAGAAGCTTTAAGAAGTCAAACTGTTTCTTCTAGGGATTTTTGATCAATTGTAGTAAATTGCGACATAATAATTAAGTTATGTCTTGGTGGTCGTAGTAATGGTACAGTGTCCCTGTTAGACTGTGTAGTTCTGATGGTCTGTCTAATACTTTCTTTTTTCACTAAAGAAACATACAAATTCATTACATTTTACAATGGACATGAGTTCTGATGCTATCAGCTTTATTGGGTTTGTAAGCTTGTCAACCATGACAAATAGAGTGCAGGTATTATTGATATTTTTATTAAACCTTCCCGATAAATGTTGCTGTCTGGCTCTGCATAACTCATTGTTCAAGCTACCAAGACTTTGTGTATAGATGCCATAGTGAATTTGAAGTTTCGTTTTCCTGCATTTACGTTCTGCTTTCCTACATTCTCTTTTCAGGGCTCTTACCATCATGGTGGTTCTCCATGGTGTTTTCTGTTTGCTCATAGTTTTCTTTACCTTTACCGGTACAACACAATCCACGACATTCAATATTCTGACATTAAAATTATCAAGGAGTACATCAACTGACTCAGCACTTATTGTTGGAGAGATAGCTATGGCTTCCATAAACTGAGCATTGGTACTCTTATTAATGTACCTTTTCTTAATAGAAACAGAGTTTACTGCAACATTTGGGGTGATAAGTAATTAAAAAAAGAAACAGAAATTATCAGACCGGGCCATGTCTTTAACCACGACTGACAAAATGTTGAAACCTTTTGAGATAACCAGTTCTAGAATGTGCCCTTGAGTATGAGTACGCTCTTTCACATGTTGAGTGAGATCAAAAGTGTCAAGTTGTGCCAAAAGTTATTTGGCATTATTGTCCATACTATTATATACGTAGATGTTAAAGTCCCCTGTAATAATACATAATAATGTTATAATCAACTGATATGACCGAAAGTAGTTCAGCAAAATCATCAATAAAATTTGCAAAGGTATATAAATGGTTAAAAACAAAATGTTGGGGGTACCCTTCAATGTAAAACAGAGGTATTCAAAAGAAGTAAAATTACCCAGTGTATTTTGTTTGCACTGGAAGGTATCTTTGAATAAGGCAGCCACTCCACCTCCTTTTCTACCATTACGACACATATTCATATTGCCACATTTTTCAGGTGCTGTCTCATTAAGAATAGTAGTACTACAATCTTCAGTTAGCCACGTTTCCGTAAGAAACATAAAATCTAGGTTGTAGGATATTATAATGTCATTTACCAAGAATTATTTTTTGCCGAGAGATCTGATATTAAGTAAGCAGTATGACAACGACCCAAAACACACAGCCAGGGCAACAAAGGAGTGGCTCCGTAGGAAGCATCTTTAGGTTGTTGTGGCAATTGCTTAACTAATGTATTTTGGAGACATGTTTGCTTATCTATTACCTGGTATGTAACTCTGGTCTTTGGTTGTGACATGCATCTGTATTATTTCAGACATTAGGTTCTCTGACTATCTGCTCAACTGGCTAAACCATTAAGTATCTGTCCTTTGTTCCTTAGGAATGTGATTGTTGGGGGAAGGTAGGGGCAGTTGTCCCTTTAGGTAAACACATCAGTGAACATTATAGCAGGAAGGATAAGGTTGGGGGACAACCCTCCCACCTGTGTGACCTAATATTGATGGGTGGCATCTTGCCACACCCCTTTTAACTATAATAAATACGAGCGGTTCATGTAATATACTTTAGAGGCTCCTCGGATGATTATTCTGTAAGCGTTTGACACGTCTCTCTATTTGCAAATAAACTGCTAATGGTTCCAAGAGAATTTTGTCTCAGTCTTACTCCTTTGAGTGTCTATCAATGAAATTTCCTAGCCAGACTCCAGACCTGAACCCAATAGAAAATCTTTGGAGGGAGCTGAAAGTCTGTATTGCCCAGTGACAGCCTTGAAACCTAAAGGATCTGGAGGAGGTCTGTATAGAGGAGTGGGCCAAAATCCCTGCAGCAGTGTGTGCAGACCAGGTCAAGAACTACAGGCAACATATGACCTCTGTAAGTGCAAACAAAGGTTTCTGTACTAAATATTAAGTTCTCCTTTTCTGATGTATCAAATACTTATGTCTTGCAATAAAATGCTAATCAATTATTTAAAAATCATACAATTAGATTTTGTTTTAGATTCCATCACAGTTGAAGTGTACCTATGATAAAAATGACAGACCTCTACATGCTTTGTAAATAGGAAAACCTGCAAAATCAGCAGTGTTTCAAATACTTCTTCTCCCCACTGTACATCCCCCCTCTCCAAGTACCTACAGACACACAGAATGGATATTTTGTCAGCTCAGTGTCTGGTTGAGGGGACAATGGATAACCTCAAAAAACATGTCAGGGACTTTGACGGAGTGAAACTGGCAGCTGATGTGTTTGTGAGTTGGGACAATGAAAAGCTGTAAGAGATGGACAACTATGAATTAGTTGTGCAGACTGCACTTCCAGAGAATTGTGTCTGAAAAAAGAAGAATGCCAGGAGAGCTTTTAGATGATGAACCAGTTGCCTCATCTAATGCTGTCTTTGAGGTGAATTCTGGACACTGTGGCAGGTAGCATCGATAGAAGGTTATCAGCAAATCCAAAACTTTACTAAAATTTAGCTTGACTTGATCCTAAAAACGTTCCTGAAATATAGATAAATGGGCTCCCTAACCCAGCAGTCCAGGAAATAAGCAAATATCTGCTAAGGTTTGATGACAGAGCTACCGATAGCACATTACAAACTCAGCAGTCTAGCCTGGCATAGGGGGAGAGACTGAAAAAATCCTCTCTTGAAGGTTATACTGTCAGGACATGTAGCAGGAAGGTCAGGAGGATTGTGGCGTAGTGCCATATATGGAAGAATCAGAGATGGAGCTTTAAAGCAGGACCTGTTCCTCCTGTAAAAACTGTACCGTTTGTGTCCATTTAATACTCTCACAGTATAACCCCCACTTCCACTCTGCCCACCCCTGTATTTGTGCTGGATGAAAAAAAAACTGCAATGTTTAAATTTCCATGTGTATAACTATGTGAAATATTAGACTTAACATGAAAGAATTGCAACCAAATAAACCGATCAAACATGAACACATAGACAATTAGTTGTTTAAGCAAAGAAAGCATTGGTTGGCAGCTGTACATCCATCTGTAGCCTATAGAAGCTGACTATTTAGTCAACAATTGCCACAAGGCCATATGTGAGTCTTTTTTAAAATACTGTCACTCGCCACAGTATAGGAATAACAACATGGTATGTGGTTTTCTTGGTTGCCTATTACTTCTTGTTGTTATTAATTTAACTATATACCAATATGAAACATGTTTATAGTAGGCTAGCATAGCTTCATTTTCCCCTTTCAATTTTGTAACTTCCAAGTCGGGCTAATGACTTAGCAAGTCGTGCTAAGGCTTTGCTGGTGTCCAATTTACCACAATGAGTTTCTTGAGCACAATGAACCACACGTCAACCCTGAGCAATCCCGGACGTTACTGAGTCAATTTGAATCACCATTTGAGGCCCTTGTGTATTGGAATATCATGACCGTTTTAGATATAGGTCTACTTTACTCCACAAATGTTGTAAATATCAGTAGCGTCAACTCTGCAGTACACATTAGGCTATTTTTGTTATCTGGACCAGTCACTTTCTGTTGACTGTTAATTGGACCATTCTCTTTTAGTTGACTGCAGTTTGGACCATTCACTTTTTGTGGATGTTTAATTAGCCTAAATAGGGATTTTCCCCCCTTTATTGACCTGTAACACTAGGTCTACGTATTAGGCTGTCACAGTTTGGTCATGCTCACATTAATTTGTTCAACAGAAATGTTAAGCAATTGAAATCCAATCTGTCTTTTAGTATCTTTGTTTGCATCAATGACTTTAGACAGTTTCAGACCTTTAGTTAGATTATTCTAGTAACACAGATATATGGTTGCGTTCACAGCCTGTTGGTAGTAAATGAATTATTCTCTCTATGTACTAGCCAATATCTGGTACAGTACATAGAGCTGAGAATTTATGGTAGACACTTTTGATGTCTGTGGAAAAGACCAGTGGCTCTACTCAATGCCATTGGTCTCCTGCTGTGCCCTTTAACATTGTTTTGTACTTTAGAGGGGCAGAAATGTAGCGCATAGCCTGCTTGTTATATTCTGGAAATAGGAGTATCGGAGCTGGGTTGCCAGTTCTGTCATCATGCCTATCCAAGAGAGCTAATTCCCTCATCTCCCTATGTTGAAAGCACACATTCACATCACAAAGAGCCTCCTCAGCTACGATCTATTGGGATGGTTGCGTGTTGATCAGAACGCATTGACTCGTGTTTTCAGTATGTCTGTGACACAATCCAAATCCAATCTGGTGATGGAGGAGACAGTGGGTACATTTTAGGCTGTTTACGTGACTGAGCAGGTAATCACCATTCAACAGGGGACTGTTTACTTCCCTGCTGTCCTGGTATTAAGGGTGTCAGCGCGTACACCCCTAAATACATTTTTTATAGAGAAAGGATTTCCCAAAAGCATTTGGAAACATTTTATAACAATGTTGAGTGAGAAAGCAAATTCACATTGGGACTTATAATAGACAGAATAAAAATGTGTTGGTCTTGAATCCTACACAGAACACCCCAGCCAATTAGAGCTACAATAGACCTATGCATATAATGCACTCACTTTGTGATAAGTAGAAAGTATTCATTATAGCCACAACACTCCCCTAATCATTTTATTGCAAATACAGAAGTACCTCAAGAGTCCTCTTTTGTTTAGGAACATACCAATCCTAATAAAAAAAGAAAAGAACAGCAGATTTTTATTACTTTAGACCTGTCTCAACTCTAGTCTTGAGACCACTTATTGAGTGTCTCAGCCTTGACACTGTCTAAATGTGGCTAACAGATAAAAAATAGGCAATGATTGTAAATAATAATATGATTGTCATCATGACCTGTGTGAAGATAAGACAGGAAGGCAGACAGTGATCTTTGCTTCTATAAAATATTTTATTTGGCAGAAACATTCACACGCTAGACTTCTTTTTGGCTTTGCTCATGGTGTGAAGCTTCCAAGCTACATAGCTAGGCTCAGTAATCAAAAAGTTAGCTTGGTTAATCATTAATCCATGTTCCAAAAAGTTCACTTCAATAACCATTAATCAGTTAATTGTTAAAAATGTAACAGAAGTTTAATTGAACGGTACATGCTAGAAGCTCTTGTTTTTTACATTGCGTTCCTGACTTCTTGACTAAGTCATGACATTACATGTCTTTTTCTATCAAGGTGAATTAATTAACAATTACCAAATTAACGGTTGGGTGACCAGCTCTGAAAAGCTTCAGCTATAGTAGTAGTGTAACATTATAGTAGCTAGCTACAAAATAGTAGCTAGACAAAATGAATGTCCTTAATCTCTTGAAATCGTCTAATCTCTGGTAATATATTTTGTGTCATCTAACAAGCAAGCTACTGTAGCTGACTTTGGCTGCCTAGTTAGACAACAACGATAGCTACATGTATGCTTTGGTCCTGATTGGGGCAATTGTAAATATTCTTGTCCTGTTTCATCAGAGTAATGAATTTGGATCCTGGCAGAGGTCCAAGCTATGCAAAGCTTCCTAGAGTTGACAGTGATGATAATTACCTACATCTGTACATTTACATTGAGCCTCCCTCCATGAAAACATGACTGTTGACTGTCATCCAGGGAATTAGAAATGTAGAATCATACATTTTGTGAAAGTTTTTCCTTTATTTCAGTGATTGACCTAGTGTTTCCTATATTGACAAAAATAGAGAAAAATTGAAAGATACAGCTAAACAAAGCTACATATTAGGAAGACAAGAGACACATGAGGAGGGAGAAAAGAGAGGTGAGGTGATAGAGGAAAGAAAGACCGGAATCATGGGGGCGGTGTAGTTTTATGTTAGAGATCTGATTTATTTTTTATAACAGTCTTACATTGGCCTCAAATTCCTGGTCATGTTTATGTCTTGGTCTCACCTCTGCCTCCACCCTCCTTGAGTCTTGGGCTTGACTTGGACTCACCCATTTTCTCACTCACCTGTTGCAAGTCCCATGTCCCATCTGAACAATGCACTGCATATGGGTAAAGTAATTATTATTATTAATGAATTATTTATTGAACTGCATCAATCTATTCTGCCTCATTCTACTAATTGAATTTTTAAGCAAATAGATACTATTTTTAAATGATCATACATTTGGTTTTGTAGAATTGAATAGGAATTTGATATTTAACAGAAATATATATTTTTATAGTCAGTTTACTTAATATCCATGAAGCATTTAAATTCTGTGAGTTCCACTAAGTTCGGACCAAAGTGTTTTTGAAAGGTTCCTCATTATTAAAGCCAAAGAGAGAGAGAGAAATGGAGACAACAAATAAAAAGAGAACGTTTGTGAGATCTGCAGGTGAGTCTGAGTTGACAGAGGGACTTCTCTTACAAATTAATAGATCTGCTCATATTGTTAAACACAACTCAGTCAGGGCCGACGTGTACGTGAGTGTGTGTGTGTGTGTGTGTGTGTGTGTGTGTGTGTGTGTGTGTGTGTTTATGTACAGTTGTGGGATGTGGTGCATGTTTGCCAATTGATGTGTTCTGGCATGTGTGTGAATGTGGTCATGTGTGTATTATTGATTGTGTATTCTTTGAACATCAAGCCCAGTCACTATGCCAAAGTTCACCTCCCTCACACCAGGAGAACCACCTGCTCTCCCGGCTGACACATTCCTAAGAACCTCTTGCACACACCTCAGAAAACACTGCAGTCAATATGGGTTGATTGACAATCTATTAATACTGCCTTTCATCTTCATCATGGCTTTCCTACACATGTCTTTTCTATTTTCTCTATGGACTAATCAATCAGCCGGAAACCCCTGTGTCGTGCCGGGTAGGATTGGAATGAGAACGTAATGCTGACAGACAGTCATGAGACTAGTGCCTCAAGAGAGAAGCGTGTTAGACAGCTTTCTGGATACAATGTAATTCCTCCATTTACACTGCAACGTACAGCGTTTAACACTCAGTTCTTACATCTTACAGCATTTAAATCTCACAGATTTAGTTTCACAGACATGGATTAAGCTTAGCCTAGGAAAACTTAGCTTAAAAAAAAGCTTAGCTAGAAAAAAACAAACTCAATGGAGTTTTCTGTTGAACTCAACTTTTTAGTCCTAGACTAGGCGTAATCCAAGTCTGTGAAACCGGCCCACAGTATTTGAAACTCAGTTCGTTTAATAATCGTTTAATCTCAAATTGTTTAATACTCAAATTCTTAAATGTCACATTTTATCAGTCACCATTCTTAAATCTCACATAGTTTAATACTCCCATTTCTTTAATATCACTGTGTTTGCCATTCACAGTTTTTAAATCTCACATGGTTTAACACTTACAGCCTTTAACAACATGGTTTCTCTCGCTCACCAACAAACACTTGTTTGTTCTCATATTTACAACAAATTAATCCTATTCTCACACGTGCAAAGCTTCACGCACACTTAGAGACACAAACACACACATGCATGCACACACACTCACACAGAAGCAATTCTTTGTTGTCATATTCATAATTCATCCATGTTGATCAGACAGAATGTTTGATAAGGTTTTCAGTTTGAGCTGGGCAATGTGGGAAATGACTAAAATAAATAGTCATACATATATTCATGTTCATTTTGCTAGATGACGCACACAGAGTTCATGCATAATGCCGCCTAAAGACAACTTATCTCGGATCGCTCCTGTGACTGAAGATGACTTGAATATCCAGAGGAAACAGTATTGTTACTTCCGCACTGTTCAGAGATGTTACAGCGCAGGGTCACTGGAACAGTTTAAGTGTTAAGTGCCTTGCTCAAGAGCACCGGCAGGATGTGACATTCGTAATGCCATCACAAAATGCTGTACGCGGGATTTGAACTTTTGGTTTTAACCTCTTGGCTAACCTACCTAGAAACTGACCATGAAGGTGAATCCCAGTTAATCCTGATCTCTCTCATAGGCACTCAGCCTCCAGGCATTTGTTTGTGATTCACAACAGGCCTCCAAAAACTCAGCTAAAGGGAGACTGATATGTTTTCAGAGCGGCTAACAGAAAATCCATCACAATGTGGAAATAATAGCGTGGCTGCAAATCGTTGTGTTTTAAGATGAATAGATTCATTGGTTCTGTTTGTTTCTCATATGTAGAAAAAGACAGATCTGTGTTTTCTGAAGCCTAAAGGGTGAGGGGTGGAAACACAGACATGAGCTGCAGTCTGTTCATGGATGTGGCTTTGTATTGCGGGTTGGAAACCTTTTTTCTCAAAATGTATTTGGTCATACCATTTGCAAGTGCTTTCAGCCCCTTGATGGGGGTAAGATTCCGCGGATAGTAAACTTGTCTTGAGTAGACGAGGATGCAGGAAGAAAAAAAACACTTTGCTACCAACTGCAGTAAAACTAATCAATCCATTCCGGAGACCCATATATGGGACAGTAAAGAACACGGAGCATTTGGTTTTTGCATAGATTTGAAATATTTATTTGTGACAAAGACAGGCTCATGATTCAGCATCAGGTCGAGCACGTTATTTCTTGGTTGAAGCGTGTTGAGGCACACCTTTTTCTCAGTTGTTGCAAGCTTCTTGAAAACCTTGAGTCACACCTGAAACCTGAAATCATGTATATGCATCCAAGCTGATTTACTGTTGAGACAGCAACAGGAAGATCTCCTAATGAACAGGCACATACACAAATACACACATATACACACACAAAAGCTCTGACACTCACACACTGTTGCCTGCAAGCTCAAACAAAAGATTCCTGAGAATCCTAGAGGGATGAAAAGATGATAGAAAAGAGTGTGAAAGGAAAGAGTAAAGAGCGGATGTCTGTATATACCAGGGTTGGAGATGTGGTGATGAGAACCCTCAGCAGGTTGGGAGAAGTATGTTTGCTCTTTCCAGACAGATTTAAAACACTCCTTGTGTTTCAACCGGAGATGCTACTTCTGCCTCCGTCTTCCCTGATAGGTTGTGTCACTGTCTCCCTCTTATTCTGTCTCAGAAGCTGTATGCACATAAATGTATATTATTTCTTTACCATTCAGCAAACACTGAAATAGAAAAACAAGGACCCTTGTTCGTATGGATATATAGTTTTCATAAGAGAAAGTGCAGAGAAATGCACATATGTGTTTTGGGAGTCCTTCTGACATTTGAAAAGAAATAGATGGTTTTTTCATTATTTCTCATGTTTCCAGTTCTCATTCTGTTTTCTTGGCTTTTGAATAAAGGTTCATTGCTAAAGATGTCTTTGGGAAAATCTGTTCATTTTTCTCATTCTTTCAACCTCCTTTAAGTGAGAGCTGGAAGTGAATTATGGGAAGACACATATGGCATCTTCTCCAGTGAGTAGTGAATATGGGGCAAAGTATTGGCACCCAAAGTTAACTCACATACAAAGTCCCAGTTGTTTGGCTCCAAACTGACGCATACATGCCAGTTACATTGCATGGGTTTTTCCATCTTTTTGTTTCCAATCTAGAAAACGAAAAATGTATCGACCTCTTTTCAAACAATATAAATATGGTGGCTCATAAAAAATATTTCCATTTTAAGCTTACTAGATTAGAAATATTTTGTAGCTACAAATGTTAGTCCATGTTTTTGAAAGAAAAGCTTGTTTTCCTTTCTGCAACTTGCATTCCTGTCTCTGCAGTGTGGCAAGTTAACTCTTTTGAAAATTGTAGTACTGACACTTCCACGCCGAGTGTTTTTTGTTAGCTTTTCTGTCATACAATTATATGTTGTTCTCTTCTTTGGTAAAACTATTTTGATTATCCACTATAAAGGTTTTCTTTGTTTACAGGTCATTTGCAATTGTTGCACAAGAAAGCCTGTGCGGGGCTCAACGTATTTCTTTTAATAAAAAATACTTTTGTTAATTAACATGTTTAATCTTTCATTAAATGCATCCTGTATATAGAAAACAAAACATAATTGTATATTTCCTTCATCACATTTCTAATTATTATATATATTTATTTTAAAAAAATCTACAAAACATTTGACTTTTAAACAAAACATACAATCTCATTCCTCTCCGGTGGAACAAGGATTATCTGTCTTAATTACATGGTATGCCGTTGTTATAAGTTGTGTAATCACTCAATGTGTATTGGCATTTAAATTCCTGACCAGTATGGTCAAGGGCCCTGAAGACAGATTGTCAGCCACCCACTTTGCTGTCGTGCAGACCAGGTGCTGTTTGCTATTGGCATAGCTGGTCAGAGACAGTATGGGAAAGTTGTCAGTGCCTTTGTAAAAAGATCTATATTTGTCCTCTCTATCCCGCAACATATACAGTAACAGATGACAGTGCATCTAAATTCCATCAATGGACATACACGTAAATACATTTCTCCACTGAAGTAAAAATATGAATAATTTTTTGCTTGTAGTTATCCTTCACTACCATTTTCTTCCCTTTATTGACTTGCACAATTTTTTTAATGTTTCATTGGGTGGAAAACAATATCCAACAGCCACACATCACATCACTACTCAGCTCTTGATTGGCCAACAGCACACGCAGAGAGTTACAAAGTAGTTCTCTGTGCATGTGCCAGATTCCAAAACAACTGGAGGATGTTGAGTTTATAATGCGATTATTTTTTTAGTCATATTTTTTGCAATGGCCCAATCGGGACAGTGAGTTGCTAGTTTTATTAGTCCCAACATTACTTTTTACTGGCCCAGGCTTTATTTTTTACTTAAGAAATGTTTTGTCTAAGTCGCTAATCATTTTATCCTGATATACAGCTGTGCTCCAAAGTTTGCATACCCTTGGAGAATTCTTAATGTATGCACCATTTGTAGAGCTGGCCATTTGTGAGCTGGCAAAACACAATTTTAATTTCTTATGGGATTCATTCAGCTGTAGGTCATAACTGAATGGAACAATTATAAAACAACATTTTGGCCATCTTGACTTGCACTGACACTTTGGTCCTTGTGTTGAAAGACACCAGTTACTGACTCCAAATGCAAATGAAAAGCCTACAATCGAGACTAGACCTTAACAGCTCACTTGTGCATGCACTAACTATGCAAAAGAGCACACTTGCCGAATAAGAGACTGCTGTGAATTTTATAAAAGCTGACAGCATCGCCATTAAATCAAATCCAAAATGCTGGCATACAGAGCCAAAACAACACATGTGTGTAACTGTCCAAAAACATATGAACTGCACTGTATATAGCAGTGCTGGAGAGAAACATATACTGTATGTCATTTACTCTGTGAATCATAAGAGGCCCAAATCCTTTCAGGGGGTCACTGAGACAGTTTGAGCAAAAGGTGTGCAGTGTTTAGTAACCTCATAGGGTTTCATTACTAAGCTTCAAACAAAGTTTCAGAGGGTTGGACTCAGTCTTTTTAAATGTATTCAGTCCTCATTATGGGCTTCTCATGTAACATGTCAGTAGCCTTACCACCTTGAGCGCACAACATCATTATAAATGCTGTCTGACCACATACTGCTTTAAGTGGGAAATATCGCTGGTGTGTCTGCGTGTGTCCAGTAGCTTGTGTAATATTGTGATTAGCAAAGGAGTCCTTCTAGAGTAAACCCACAGATATCATTAACAAATGATTAGACCTAGCTCTGTGTTTTATTGTTAGCATGAGTGAAGAGAAAGAGCGTGGAAGGGAGAGAGAGATGGTTGAAGTAGGGGGAGAGTGATGGAGCACCAGACAACAATGACATGGGTACGTTGAGGGGGGATGGAAGGGGGAAGGAGAAGGATTGCTCGCTGACCGAAGAGCACTTCTGCTGGTGTTCAAATTATGGACCAGACACACTGCAGTTAGCTGTTAAAAAGACGTGTCCTCATAGTGTTCTGTGACATTCACAGATACATATGAAATACTCATTTCAATACATATTGATCCCAGGCTGCTGTTTTTAAAGATGTTCCACTGTGGGCCAGCAGTCACCAAATCTCTGCACATAGAATTACTTTCTGTTCCCGCTGTCACTGTCACGTTATAGACACACAGGTACCACATACAGACACACAGGTCCAACATGTATAAATGTAAACATCGAAAATTTATTTTGTACTTACGGGATATTGCTGGTTTTATTTTACCATATCGCTGGACAATGCAACATACATTTTTGAGAAGGCCCCACTAGACAACAAACTCATATCTTTGAGGTCTGTAAGGGTCAATGTCAATGTAAAAACCCTTTGCTCGTTCCTCTATTACGATCATAAATGTGTATCATTTGAACTCATCTTCCTGTACTCCTCTCTTCCCTTCTCTTGAAACTCATTTCTAAATGTGTACACTGCTGGTCTCACGTAGCCATTTAACACCTCCGCAGTGGTTCTCACGGTTAATAGTGTTGACACCAGAGATCTAGACTTTTTTGAGCCTTGACTCGGTAGAAAGAGAAAACACTAGCAACTTGACTTTGACTTGATGCCTTAGACTTGTGACTTAACTTGGATTTGAGATGTATGACTTGATGTAATTGTTTAGATTTCCCCAGCATCTTCCTCGCATGCTCTCTCATCTCTGTCTGCTTGTGCTGCTCGACGCTCAAAGACCGAGTGTATAAGGTTCTCAATTCGTATCCATTGGGTGAGGGCGGGTGGAACAACACAACAATACTTCACTCTTGTTTCACTATTCTTAATGTCACTCAAACTAGGCCTGGATTTCAGCTTGTCAACGTTAGGTCATCAATTCAGATGTAATTGAGAAGTCGCTATTATGACATCTGGATGGGTTCTGAAAATAGCTACATTTGGATTTGAGGACTGTGTCGTGCTGAGGTGGAAAATGACAGCAGTATGCAAAACTAAAATTACTGATGCGAAAGCCACAAAGTCGAACTTTGTGAGACTCCTGAAATCCTGCAGAGACTGGTAAGAATGACGTTACAGCATGTTTGATATATCCCCATAGTGGCTCAATGATATTAAGGTGAGGAGACTGTGATGGCCAATCCAGAACCTTCACCTTTTTCTGCTGTAACCGCTGGATGGTCAACTTGGCCTTCTGCTTAGGGTTACTGTCAGGCTGGAAAGTCTAAGAGTGTAACATGCACAGCTTTCATGCAATTGTCTGCCAGTATTTTCTGATAATTTGCTGTATTCATCTTGCCATACATTTTCATAAGATTCCCCGTGCCTTTAGAGCTCACACCCCCAAAACATCAGTGAGCCACCACCATTGTTCACAGTGGGGATGGTATTCTGTTCACCCCTCCATACATAGCGCTTATGGTTGTGACAATAGAGCTCTATTTTGGTCTCGTCACTCCAAATTACAGATTTTTTTCCCATAATCATCAAATTGTGCTCTTTGAAACAAACACGCCGTCTTTTTACAAAATGCAGCCTGTATTTCTCCCACAGATGACCTGTGGGTTTTTTTTGTATACCGAACAGTTTTTCTGGGAGTTTTGGTCAAACTGACCATGGCTTGGTATTAAGAGATCCCTGAATTTACCACTTCTTAATAAGTGATTAAATAGTACTGAGTTGCATTTGAAAGGCTTTGGATATCTTTTGATATATTTTTCCATCTTTATCAAGTTCCGTTACCTTGTTATACAGATCTTTTGACAGTTATTTTCTACTCCCCATGGCTCAGTATATCTACGTGAGAGCTAAAAAACTCATTGACTATCAAGCTTAGGAACAAGCTTAGCAGGCAAATGTGTTGAATGCTGAACTGTCGTCCATTAACGGAATCCTGATGTTTGTGTTGTCTTTTCCCAGGTGGGAGAGGGCGGTGTGTTGTCGTGGCAATGGCATCATCCATAGATCTATAGGGACGGTATGCAAATTGAAATGGGTCTAAGATGTCAGTAAGGGTGGAGCAGATGTGGGTTCTGACCAGCAACTCGAAGCACTTCATTATGATGGAGGTCAGTGCACAGGGCAGTTGTCATTCAGGATGGTGATGAAGGGTTTATCTCCCTCAAATTTATTTTCTAAGTGGACATTATTTCTGTTTTGCTTTTAACATCCTTGAATAGGCTTAACATTAAACATTTTATTTAAAGACCGTTGACAACATATAAATATATAAGGACAATTTATTGAATAATAGGTTTCTATTAGCTAATTCAAATATTCAACAACAAAATCAATTGATTCAACAGTAATAAACATTTGATTATCTCCATCATATAACACAACTTTTCTTAACCACAGACTTGAAAACAAAAATTTATAAAAAATTGTACCCATAACTGGAAATAGCCTTTTACCTAGTGGACATTGAGGGCACTGGATTGATTTCATACCTGTTGGGCCCTGTCTGAAGCCTCCCCGGATAGGGCCACAGTGTCACTGGACCCCCCTGTTTCAGCCCCAAGGTCTTACGCTGCTATGTTATTGTGCTGGGGCAGTTGGGTCAGTTCTCCTTCTCCACTATAAATCCCTATAGATCTAAAGAATGTATTTTCTGAATTTTCTCTGTCTCCTGCCGTTTTAAACTTAGAAGGACATGAGGTCTTGGCCCACGCCTGCGGAGTACCAGGCTTGACTCATTCCCTGTCCAAAGTCCTCCTGGTTGTGTTGCAGATCAAGACGATACCTGCCGATTTCAGCTGCCACTCTGCTGACCCCCCCTCCCCCCTCCGTTCGTCCCCCGTCTGTCCTTGTCCATCTGGTCATGCTTCCGATCTGAACTAAGTTTAAATAGACTCGTTATTCAGCCCACATGCATCAATTAATTATGACAATTTGGACTCTTGATATGTTCACACGGCACAGCCAGTAGAGGACCAATGACCCCTCTGAGCATGGTTCCTCTCTAGGTTTCTTCCTAAATGTCTGCCTTCTTAGGGAGTTTTTCCTAGACCCTGAAGTTCAATACTACTGTTGTTTGCTCCTTGGGGTTTAATGCCGGGTGTTTTGTAAAAGCACTTTGTGACAACTGCTGATGTTAAAAAGGCTTTATAAAATAAATGTGATTGATTTGATTGATTCATTGAGTTTTATTGTCGTTGTGTAAACTTTTGTCCCCCATATTTATTGTTTGACTAGGATCACACATATCATGTACACACAGACACACACAAAGTTTCCCTCTGCTAACTCAATGTCTCAAAGACAGCTATGAATGCTAATCCCTAGATTCATGTCTCTTTGACATAGGAAAATCAGACAGTGTGGGTGAGAGAGTGAGAATGAGCGTCAGTCAACTGCTGTTGGGTTGGGAGTTTGCTGAGAAAGGGGCATGGATTCCTTTTGAAAAAAAACCTGTTTGTGTGCATCTTCTCTCATTCTATCATCATCACACACTGGGATGATTATTTTCGGAAACTATGCATTATCTAAACGCCAGGGTGCGGTGCATGGTGTAATCTATGCTTGTATCCTTCAAGAGCAAGTAGATTACCTTGATGTTTCACAATAGAGCAAATTAGGCTTATTGGAATCCTCCACTAATAAGATTATGTTTCTCTTTCACTGCTGAACGAGTCAGGCTGTGCCGTTCTTTCCCTGAATTGTTGGGAGAGACACGTCCCAGTTTGAATGAAAGGCAATTAAATCTGTCTATTTCGGGGAAAGAAGAATGAAGCGAGAGTTGTAACGGGAATGTGTCTGATCTCACACTCATCCCCAGTGTTGGCCGTAGATAAACAGAGGGAATAGAAGGGGGAAAAGAGAGGAAACAAGAGGAAAGAGAAATATAAATACAAGTTAAAGGGCCATACAAGTTCTGGAGTGAAATAAAATAACAATAGAAAGATAGTGTATACTGGATAAAGAGTTGAGATGAGGAGCCATGAAACGGTTACGTTGCCAGAAATCCCTCGTTTTGGAGAAAACAATGCATTTTTACTAAATGTGCCATCCCTGATCTTTTCATGTGACATATTCAAGAAACCTATGATGATTCAATTATCAATGTGTTGCTGGTGTAAATCCTGGGCCATAAAATGGGGCAAGAAAATGGCTTTGCACGGTATGAACATACTATTTTGTTAGTGTTCAGCTGAAAAGGACCTGCAAATAAGGCAAAGAATCATAAACACTTAATCGCTTAGTGTTGTTCTATAAGACATGGATATATATAAATGAGACTACACTTAGCTCTTCACCCCAGCAAATCAGAAGAGAAATATCTTGTTCCAAACCAGTGATACAGCAACTTTGGTAACCATAGCAGCTACATTTTTCAACAAACTGTTCTATTGTGAAACACAACCATTTTAAGACTTTTGAGAAATCTAATACGTTGTCTATGTGTAATCCTGTAAACAATCTGTGATACTCTAAATACTTCTAATTATAAATACTTTGAAGTTCCTTTATTGCGTACAATCACACTAATGTTATTACAATGTATCGTTAGAACGCAGCATTAGACGTTTAGTTGATCCAACAATCACTGGTTAAACTGTACTTTTATTTATGCACATTCCACTCAAACGGTGTATATAACTTTAGTTCCTTAATGTAATTATTTGAAGCTCTACACTATGATATTACAGACATAAATAGAGAACTTATGTACAGCTCTATACATGCAAGTGTTGGCATTAAGATCTGCTCCTTTAGGGTAACGTATTGCCATCACATGATTGTGTACAGTGGATATAAAAAGTCTACACACCCCTGTTAAAATGGCAGGTTTTTGTGATGTAAAAAATTAGACAAAGATAAATCATGTCAGAACTTTTTTCACCTTTAATGTGACCTATATCGTGAACAATCTAATTGAAAAACAAATTGAAATCTTTGAGGGAATAAAAACTAACAACAAACTCACAATAACCTGGTTGCATAACTGTTCACACAATTAAACTAATACTGTGTTGAAGAACCATTTGATTTCATTACAGCCCTCTGTCTTTTTGGGTAGGAGTCTATTAGCATTAGCCTACTCTTCTTTACAAACGCGCTCCAAATCTGTCCGATTGCAAGGACATCTTCTGTGCACAGCCCTCTTCAGATCACCCCACAGATGCTCAATTGGATTCAGGTCTGGGCTCTGTCTGGGACATTCCAAAATGTTAATCGTCTTCATGTGAAGCCATGCTTTTGTGGATTTGGATGTGTCCTTTAAGTTGAAGTCATGTTGAAAGGTGATCTTCCTCTTCATCTTAGGCTTTCTAACGTACGCCTGAAGGTTATGTGCCAAAATTGCCTTGTATTTGAAACTATTCATAATTCCCTCCACCCCGACTAAGACCTGGTTCCAGCTGAAGAAAAACAACCCCAAAGCATGATGCTGTACACCAAGTCACCCACATGCTTTTGGGAAACTTACTGTTTGTTTTTGCTAACTTCAGTCGAGCTTGGATGTTTTTCTTTGTAAGAAAAGGCTTCCTTTTTGCCACCTTACCCCATAGCCCATTCACATGAAGAATACGGGCGATTGTTGTCGCATGTAGCACACAGCCATTACTTGCCAGAAATTCCTGCAGCTCTTTTAATGTTGCTGTAGGCCTCTTGGAAGCCTCCCTGACCAGTTTTCTTCTCGTCATTTGATACATTTTGGAGGGACGTCCAGTACTGGGTAATGTCTCTCTTGTACCATATTTTCTCCACTTGATGATGACTGTCTTCACTGTGTTCCATGGTATATCTAATGCTTTGGAAATTCTTTGGTATCCTTCTCCTGACTGATATCATTCAACAATGAGATTCCTCTCATGCTTTGGAAGCTATCTGCAGACCATGGCTTTTGCTCTGAGATGCAACAAAGAAAATGTCAGTAAAATACTACTAGAACAGCTGAACTTTATTTGTGATTATGATGTAATGATGTAATGACTTCTATTTAACAAGAGTTTGAGTGTGATTGATTCATTCATATCCCCAGTTATAAGAGGGTGTGCACAATTATGCAACCAGGTTATTGTAAGGTTTTTCTTTTCCCCCTTGAAGATGTCAGTTCTTTTTTCAATTGAATTGTTCACATTATAGGTCACATTAAACGTGGAAAAAGTTCTGACATTATTTATCTTTGTTTCATTCTTTTACATCACCAAAACCTGCCATTTCCTGCCAAAACAGGAGTTTGTAGACATTTTATATCCACTGTATATGATACTACCACAATAACATACTGTATATGATTTCTGTTGCAAAGGGTTGAGAAACAACAATTTATTTCAGTAACATCTCCAAACATGTTCGAACCTTGTACTCCAGAGGTGTTTGCCAAGACCTCATGGCCTCCTAAGTTTAAACAGAGCATGAGACTATGAGTATTTAGAGAATGTATTCCTTAGATTTACAAGGATTTGCTATGGAGAAGGAGAACTGACCCTACTGCCCCAGCACAAAAATATAGCACTGTTAAACCTTTGGGCTGAGACGGTGTCCAGTGACACTGCGGCCCTGTTGGTAGACACTTGGAAGGTTGCACTGAGTCTGCATTTCTAATCTTAATAGGCTGATCATTTCACGGTAGTGGAGCTCTAGGAGAGAAAGCCCTGTTTATTAGAAATGTTATGTATAATTAGTAGGTCTGTATCGTGAGATCGTAGGTTACATGTAGGTATGTATGCCTGGATCATTTCAGCAACGTAAGTAGGAGTAAGTCCATGTATTGCTTTATAGGTTAACAGTAAAAACATACAAAAATAAAATAAAACCAGCCTTAGTGTTAACAGGCAGACAGTGTAGAGATGCTAATACTGGAGTAAAGTGCCTAAGTGTTCTCATTCTAGTTAAGATTCTAGCAGCCATGTTCAGCACTAATTGTTTATTTATTGATTCATCAGGGCAACTGGAGAGAACAGCATTGAATATAATCTAATCTAGAAGTAACAAAATTATGGATTCGTTTTTCTGCATCAGTTTGTGATAATACTTTTCAGATTTTTGCAATGTTCCGAAAAAAGCAGCTCAAGATACAGTTCTAGAAAGAGATGTTTCTAAAATCAGCATCTCAACATATATGGCAGCCAATCGATTGCAGTGTCTGTTAAATTCAAACACAGTCACAACTCATTTTACTTAATGAGGTAATGATTAGGTGATTACCTGAACCAAATCTAATTTAACAAGGAAACATTCAAAATACACTGCTGTGGTCATCACTATTCTCTTGCAATAGGACAAGCTGGGTGGCAAAAAAAGTAGTACCTCAAAGGTAACTTTATTTTTTTTTATATTCAGCATGACAAAAGAGTTGAAAAGAAAAGCTTTGAGTGAGGAAAAGAAGCGTTCACTTCTGGCTTTACTGGCAGAGGGATACAGTGAGCGTCAGGTTGCTTCCATCCAGAAAATTTCAAAGACGTGGTTTAGGTCAGGCAACAGACATTGGGCACAACAACGCTACAGACTGGCAAAGGGTGAAAACGACTATCCACTTAACGGGATGAACGTCAACTCATTTGAATGTAACTCAACAACTGTAGTGACCTACAAAAAGAATGGCAAACAACAGCTGGGTTCGAAACAGACTCCTAGGGTCAGGGCTGAAGTCATGCAAATCTAGAAAAAAAAACTTCCTCAATGAGAAGCAAAGAGCCAGGCTGAAGTTTGCAAATACCATAAGGATTGGAATGTAGAGGAATGGAGTAAGGTCATCTTTGACCAGTAACATTTTCAGATGTGCCCATTACCTGGTTGTCTAATGGTTAGATGGAGACCTGGAGAGGCCTACAAGCCACAGTGTCTCGCAACCACTGTGAAATTTGGTGGAGGATCGGTGATGATCTGGGGATGCTTCAGCAAGGCTGGAATCAGGCAGATTTGTGTTTGTGAAGGACGCAGGAATCAAGCTCAAGTTCAAGGTTATCCTGGAAGAACACCTACTTCCTTTTACTCTGACAATGTTCCCCTGCTCTGAGAATAGTTTTTTTTCCAGCAGGACAATGCTCCATGCCACACAGCCAGGTCAATCAAGGTGTGCATGGAGGACCACCAGATCGAGACCCTGTCATGGCCGGCCCAATCTCCAGACCTGAACCCTATTGAAAACCTCTGGAATTTGATCAAGAGGAAGATGGATGGTCACAAGCCATCAAACAAAGCCAAGCTACTTTTACTTTGGTACCAGGAGTGGCATAAAGTCACCCATAAAATTTCTGACCACTTCCCATGTTAAAACATTACTATTTTGTTATTTTAAAATGACTATTAATATTATTTTCTTTGCAATATTTGGGGTCTGAAAACGATGCGTATTTTTCTACAAAATAAATACTCTATATGACAACATTTTTATTTGGGAATAACGTTTTCAGTAGTTTATAGAACTAAAAAAGTGTTAATTTTACTCAAATACTTGATGAATAATAACACCAAATAAACTGATAATTTTGCAGCGGTATTTTGGAAGTGTGTTGGACCTGAGACATGTTGAACAAAATCCATTGAGTCAATTATGGATTCAAAGGTATTTTGAAGAGGGTCATTGGACATTTCCATATGAATATTGAAATAGTGTCTGCATGACTACAAGGTTAGACAAGAATTCTGGAAACTCACTGAGGAACATTGTGTATGGCCTGTTATAAAATGTGAGGCTATAATTTTTATACATGACCGGAGTGAGTGAAGGCTTTATCTTAAATAAGGTTTCTATTGTTAGCACTACCTTGTTTTACTTTTCTCAGCTGGAACGAGTCACAGTCTCAATAGGCAAAACTATACTAACTACTCTGGCTATGCTATCAACAGACTCCACTATGCTAGCAGGCTGACTAATAGCATGCAGCCTGACCTGCACCCTATCTCATTGTGAGGCTATAGGAGTGAGACTCCCAACGCTTAACACAATCTAATGCCTCAAAACAGCAGCAAAATCACCAAATAAAACCCCATCAAAATCTGTAGATGTCACGTATGTGGTGAATCGACCTTTGAGAAACAAACAATTATTTCCTCGAAATCTTTGTTATTATGACCTGGCTACACACTCACTTTAGAAGATATAATAGGACCGGCAACGCTGAATGATGGGTTTTCTAAATAAATATTTGGCTCCTATCTTAATCCTCAGCTAATGTGTAAATGAGGTAGAAAGAATTAGCAGTTTTGTCAGGATAAAAGCTGAGTCTAAAATCTGAACGAAAAGTGCTGGCGCGGCAGTCTCAATCCCCAAATGTACCAAAAGATTTTTGCCTGACAAATGTTCTCATCCTCAGTCTCATATTGACCAACGCATGCCACGGCAATTTCTTTTGCATTCAGAACACAAACCTGATCCTCAATTATTGAAATAAGAGGAGAAACTACTTGTATCATTGACTTGTCCATTTTCAATAAATTGCAGACTGTCGGACATGCGTGCTAAATTAAACTTTCACCATAGCCTGAAGGAAAGCATGCGAAAACTTCTCTTTTTGCTACTGCGAATCAATGGCAACTTCTTTTAATAGGTCAGTTTCCAGACCTCCAAGGAGGGCAGACGAGATTGTAGGTGTGGCATAATAGGAATTTTTACAGAACTACATGCAGCCTACACCAGCCTAAAATAAACATAATACCTCTAACACAAAAACTTATTATACTAACACCTAGAACAACTTATCCTGGGAGTGCTAACAACCAGTCAACATTGTGTAAAAACTTTTTAGAATTTAAATTACCTGAAGGTAGTTAACGTTTGTGGGAGCTGCCATTTTTGTTTATCAACTGAAGATAAAGAAAAAAAGTGGAACTCTGAGACATGATGGTTATTTACATATTCTCATCATCCAGACAGATTTGTAAATCTGTGGTCAGGTATACCTTACAGGTCCCAGAATCCAGTGAAATGTAAATAAATATGCCTGTGCATTTAGACAGAAATTGGCTAAAATAACACTCAGTGTAATCTTCAAAAAACTATTTTTCACTGATCGTATTTGTCCATCACTAAATATTATAGCCCATTACATAACTTTTGAGAGCTTCTGAATAATAATGGCCGACACGTCACAGTCTATGACCAGCCGTTACAGTGAGCAGTTTTTACAGACACATGAACATTCTGAATTTCAGCTATAAAGAATGAGATTTTAATTAACTTTCTTTTTCCATATGGAATTAATGAAAATTTGGTCTTTGATAACTATTTGTAAAAAAGAGTTATGTTGACTACTAATTATCTGCAGTTAAATTAATATCATCATTTGTTTTTGGTATATTGATCAGATTTTGTATCAATTTATGTCAGTTCAAATAATTTCGATCTAAAGGAAAGAAATGAGTGAGTGCTCCATCACCCACATGATGGTGTAGCTCTGTTAATAAATATACATTTTACAGACCACTGAATACATCTGAAATCATGGCGTCTTATTAAAACAATAGCTACAGTCTTGACTACAACACGGCAAAGTGTAAAAAAAATAATCTGGGAAATTGGAATTTCCGACAGTTTAGGAAGGTTGGTGTTTGGATGAGAATGTTGGAATGCTTGAGAATTTGAGCTGCTTGAATCAAACAACACAGGCACCGGAAGCAGCAGCATCTATCAGATTTCCGAAGATATACCGGCTAAGGACATTTTGTAATCCCCAAATCCACAACAGTTGTTGATTAAATTCAGGTTCATCTTCCCCTCACTTCAACCACTGCTTTTCTTCACCATGTTAGCTCAACCTCAACATAGTCCAGAGAAAGGTCATGACATTTTTTTGTCCGTTTTTTTTTAGGATTGAGGCTTAATACATTCCTGTTGTGTTGGACCAGGCCTGGGCTCATGCTTCAGTTTAAAGGGTTTGGATTGGACCAGGCTCAAATTCTCAGGCCAGATGATAACTATATTTAATGTCAAGTGAAAGGTTGATTGGCTGTCCCTGCCTTCAATCAGGGTCCAACAAGACTCCAAGGCAACATAGCATGCAAGACAAATTATTGGTGTTTTCTTACCCAATCACTATCTGTTAGGAATTTCTTTCTTCAGAAACAACTATCTTTCACACAGAAAAGTACTAGGCTATGGTAAGCACATCATGCAACTGCTCAATGTTAACTAAATAGAGGCAGTACTATACTGCACTCATGACCCCCCTTATCTTCTTTCATTTACATATACTTTACTAAAACTTTAAGTTTTGTTCATGTGTACACAAACTGTAAATTCATGTATATTATACTGTGGCTCTGAACTTCAGCACTTTGAATTTAAAATGGTACATTTAAGTGCAGACTGACATTTAAAATGTTATGTTTTTTCTATACATTTAGGATTAATCATTTACAAATAGTCACCCCATTTCATGGTACCAAAAATATTTGGAGAATTGTCTTCGAATGTGTTTCATTAGGTGGTTATTCTTTGCAACTGTATTTCATTTCAGCTGGTGTGTTAGTGCATGCACCCGAGAGCTGTCAATGTCTCGATTCAAGGCTTTGATTTTGCATTTGGAGTCTGACAACATGAGGAGCAAAGCATTAAGCATGAGGATATAGCTAAATTGTTAGCTATATGTTAATTGTGAGCAAATTAACAAGAAAGAAAATACTGGTTGACTCAGCAATAGCTAATCACCGGCTAGACCAAAGAATATCTCTACAGTGGATGACCAAATGATTCACACTATAATGAAGAAAAGGCAATAACAAAGAACTGTCCGACAGGTCAGGAAAACTCTTCAGGAGCCAGGCGTCAATTTCAGTCACCACTCTCCAAAGAAGACTATATCAGCAGAATTAGGTGAACTAATTGGCTGGACTGCAAGGTGCAAACCCCTAGTTACTATCATCAACAGGATGGCCAAAGTACCTAAAAGAGGATATACAGTTCTTGAAAAACAAGCAGAATGTGCAGATGGCTGCAGCACAAACATGGCAGCGTATCACATGGGAAGATACTCAGCATCTGGCAACGTCTATGTTTTGCAGACTGGCAATAATTACAATCAAAGAATGTGCAACCAAGTTCTAAACAAGACTAAACTTCACTGTAAATGATATGCACAAATACATTTGGTGGGCTAAAATGGAGGGACTATGCACACAACAAAATTCATTCAATGTGGTTGAGAGTACTATCAAATTTAAACTGACTCTACGGTCATAGTATAATACCAACTCCAAAGAGTTGAATACAGAGCAAAGTGTCAGTGCCCAAAGAGTTGAATACAGAGCCATGTGTCTGCCCAAAGAGTTGAAAACAGAGTCATGTGTGTGCCCATAGAGTTGAAAACAGAGCGATGTGTCAGTGCCCAAAGAGTTGAATACAGAGCCAAGTGTCAGTGCCCAAAGAGTTGAATACAGAGCCATGTGTCAGTGCCCAAACAGTTTTGAAGTTCACTGTGCCAACATAGCATTGATTTGGTCTATTCCATCAACTCTTAGCAGCACCATTACACTAGGTAAAAATCTAGGCATGTGTAAACACAGTTAGCAATCACATTTTGGGGAGATAACAGGGTCAGAAATAAAGATAACTGCCCTCTAAGCAAACACCATCTCCCCCATATCTCTCCACATCCTAGGGACAGTCGTTACGGCTTTATAAACTGGCCTGTTTTCCTTTTAGATCACCCTCATATCTGTTCTGATCCCTTTGATGAGCTTTGATGCGCCTGCACCCGGGGAGAGAGAAGAAAGTGAAAGGGAGCGAGAGTGCTCTTTCCTTTTGATCGTCAGGTCTGTTAGTTTCTCGTTGTGTGAGATAATACGAAAGTCAATGGTCTCTGTGTCAAACTCTTCTGAAGTCAGGTCAGAACGAAAAAATGAAGTCCTCCACTCACCAAGGTAACCAACCCACGCACAAACACATACCAATCAGTTTGGTATTTCCACTCGTTTCTAAAACACACTACTTGAAACAGAAACTTGAGAAGGGAGGTGATTGGGGTGTTCTAGAGTGTGAGCCCTCTGTGTGTGTGTGTGTGTGTGTGTGTGTGTGTGTGTGTTCCCTCAGGCGGGGTGTTCCTTCCCGCTTTCATCTTTAATGAAGCGAGGGGTTTGCTGACTTAACTGTGGAGTTGTTTGATCCATAAACATCCTCCTCTCGAACTGGAGAGGACAGGGAGAAAGGTTGGAGGTTCAAACCTAAGCGATATCTCAACACTTCTGATCAGATCTATTGATTTGCTTTTGGTGTATCTCAATAGGTTATGGTAGCTTCCTTTCCGTCAGTCTTTGAAACGTACCATTTTCAGTACCTGACGGTAAATTGGTGAGGAGAAAGGATGCAGAAAGGAAGGATCCAAGAAGAGAAAGGATGAGGAGAAAGGATGCAAGAAGTATAACATTTAGAACTTTCCATGGTCTATGTTAACCATATTGAGGGTGCTTTGTTGCTCAGTTGGTAGATTGCAATGTGGGGGATTTGGGTTTGATTCTTTCAAACCCAAATCAGGTCAGTAAAGAAGTGTATGTCCCAACCTTAACTCTCCGAATGAGAGCGTCTGCTTAAATGACTGCAATGTAATAAAAGATCCTTTTAACTTGTAACCAAAAATTAAACCAATTTCTTTAAGAGGTTCAGGACTTATTAGAAAATGTATTATTTATTTCTTAGAAATATTAGAAAAGTAGAACAAAATGTCATCAACATTAAACAGATTTTTTATCGCTATGAAAAGTTCCAACCTCAAGAAAATAAGTAATTAAGTCCAGAAGAAAAGAACCAGTGGTATCCAATTTATTTTGCATTTCATGAGCAATGCCAAACAGGCCTGCAGATTTAGATCTTGGCATCAAGTCTAGAGCATGTTTCAATTAAGAAAATCCTAATTGATTATATATTCTTCTGAGTGTTGGAGCTACAAAACATTTTTAAATGATTGCATTTTACGGTTATCTGTGGGATCCTTGGATGAGTATGGTTTGTAGTAGATATTAGGGAATGCTTGATTCATTTAAGGCAGTGCATATGGATCCCCATAGTCATTTCTAATTATGTCAATAGATGCTAATTGCTCTCATTGCAAAAGCCTCAATGCCAATAGAGATCCATCTGCCTTAATGCTTGGACTTTTGGCTGTTTTTGTGCATTGTTTTTATTTGACAGAATGTCAAACCGCTAAATCCTGCTCTTGAGGAGTTTAGAGATTTGTGTTGAGATTTGAGACAATTCCCTTTGTCATCTCCATGGATTGATTTTTGTAAAGATCAAAGTGAGCTATGTCATTGCAGAGGAGCAGGGTTGGACTTCTGCAACTGAGGCCCCAGGGCACACACTTCCGGTGGGCAACTTTTGACGATGCGAGACCTTGATGTGTCTGGAACTACCTGCTGCACATAGACTGTGGCTGTTGGCTCTACTTAGCAATGCTGTTAACCGCAGTCTCAACCCAACCAGGCGTCAAACTAAAAAAATGCCGTCATGTTTCTGACGAGAGCTAAAGTGACATCGGTGCTTGTTGTCACCTTGACAGCCGTCTGAAGTCTGTCCTTGTTCTTCTAAAGTGCATCTCTTTATCATCTTTTTTCTCCTCTCTTTTTTACCCAATCCTCCTAAGTCTTTGGTATCTCTTACACTCTCTCATCCTTGTCCTTTGGTTTTCTCCATTCTATTTCTCTCCTCATTCTTAGGCTTCACCCTCTTCCTCTATTCTCTTTATTTGGTAGCCTGGTTGGCATGTATGTATGGTTAAGAGCACGGTGGTGTGTGTGCGTGCGCACGTGTGTGTGTGTGTGTCAGGCCACTAGAGGACTTTTAGAAGTCAGAAAGAGACTGCGGTGGACCCAAGGGTCCACATACATCAGCATTAAGCCCTCAGATTCCCCTCAAAGAGCCTTGCTCCCCGAAGGAGATAGGCACACAGAGACAACAGAGGGGAATTTTTTTGTCATCCTTTTCTACGCCTCTCCCTCGTGTTCTCACTGTTATTACCGGTCTCCGCAGAGCGGTACAAACATGACAAGTGATCAAAGTGTCCGAGGTGTCAGTCAGAAAAGGGAGACAAGAAGATGTGTGAAAGAAGCGACAGGCTGGTACACCGCAAATGCCTAAGTTCCATTACCCTCTGTCACACTGTACATGCCACAATGTTTCCAGCTGCACTACACAGTTGACGGGAAGTTTGGTAAAAAAGAAGTGTCAAGTTATTAAGACCATCATCACAGCAACGCAACGACCTTTCATATGGGAACACATCACATAGCAACACAAAAAGAGAACAGACTAATATCCACTTTGGCAGCATTGAGACGTGTTTGTGCAAAGATTGGGGCATAGCATTTAGCTAATTTTTTGCAGGTCACAGAGTTCAATAGGCGCAGAGGCTGTGGAATTCCTCTACTAGATGCGAGTGGGACGGTTGCTCCGCATGTCGCTGCACACCCTATCCATCTTGGATGCTTCACCTTGCAGATGTACTAAGGGTCAGTCAGAGAGGATGGCAGCAGCGCACCCCAACTGACACACCTGCACCTCATCTGTTATGTGGCAATTTAAGTTCTCTGTTTATCACCCACACCACACGAACAGGGACGCCGACAAGAATGACAGGGCCTGGACAGAACGTTTAAGACCCAAACCACGGGCCAAAACATTTATTAATAGTCATTATATTACTGTCCAAAAACACTGGTAATTAATTATGTCATATCTTTTCAATTCATAACCTACTCAGTCCCAATCAGCCATTATTTAACTGCTACACATATTTAGACGTTCACTTTTTGATTTGTCCTTCCATTTCTGTGCTCCTTGTTTTGGTTTCATGTTGGCATTGTTTAAGCCAGATAGCTAGAGTAAGTGTACACATTTATTGGTTAAATTAGATGCTGCACTATGTAGGAGTTTTTCATTAAAACAAAAGTTACAGCATTTTGCAAATACTTACCTGTCAGAAAGCGGTTCCACACCAATGCCCAATAGAGAATCAGGTTCCGAATAAAAATATGAAAAATGGAATTACTTGTTCTATAAAAAGCACTAACTCAAAATATGACAACATTCTTCTTAGCTTAGGGTTCCTGGTCGCTAACTACAGAGAGTTGGTCTAAGACTTATTTTGCTTTGCCGTTATCGTAGTGTATGCTGTAGTAGACAAGCATACACAAACTGACTGTTCTCCTGGTCTCTAGCTGCCATTATAGTTTTTTACAGTAAGTACACACTCTGGCCACATGAGGCCGGGCATTGTCCTGCACCCTGTTGCAATTTACTGTAGGGATAGTATCCAGAGTTCTGTCATTTTATCCAGATCTGTGCCATTGCAGTTTGAGTTTTTACTTTTGAAAATCCACTTCTCCAGGAATAAGTCTCTTAATGTAGCCACCTGTTATCGGCCTCCTTCAGTCCGCAGCTGTGCCCTGAACACCATATGTGAATTGATTGCTCCCCACTTATCCTCAGTGTTCTTAAGCTAGGAGATTTGAAGTGGGATATGCTAAATACCCCTGCCACAGTACAATAAAAGTTTGATGCCCTGAACCTCATACAAATGATCAATGAACCAACCAGATACAACTTTAAATCTTTCAACAAGGGCACATTCACAGATATTATTCTCACTAACACACCGTCAAAATACACTTCTGCGGCCTTCTGACAGGATCTTTGTGATCACTGCCTCATTGCTTGCGTCCATAATGGTTCCGTGGTTAAACGGCCTCCCCTCATTATTATCAAGCAATTGTTAAAACGTTTTAATGAGCAGGCCTTTCTAATCGATCTGGCAAAAGTACCCTGAAAGGACAGAGATCTCATCCCCTCAGTTGAGGATGCCTGGCTGCTCTTGATTTCCTTGCCATCCTTAACAAGCTTGCCCCGTTTAAAAAGTTCCGAACTAAGAACTGTTATAACCCTTGGTTTGCTACTGATTTGACTGTTCTCAACCAGTACAAAACAATTCTATGGCGTAATGCACTAGACACAAACTGCCCCCATGATTGACTTTTCAGGGAAGTCAGGAACCTGTACACATAGTCAGGAATGCAAATGACAGCATTTTTCAACAAAACTTTGCATCTTGTAGATCTAACTCTAAAAGGTTCTGGGACACAGTGAAGTCGATGGAGAATATGAACACCAGCT
>JACXGJ010001671.1:61080-78633 GCA_016801105.1 Esox niger
CAGAAATCCCTAGAGATTGGAAAGCTGCGGCGATCATCCCCCTTTTCAAAGGAGCAGAATCTCTTCGCCCAAATTACGAAACACCTTCTTTCATCTTGCCCTACCTTTCAAAGGATTTTATAAGCCAGGTAAACAAACACATATTCAGCCAGTTTGAATCTTATTGTACACTCAAGCAATCAAGCATTTGAGTCGGCTATGGGAGTACCTCAGCCACATTCAAGGTCTTAAACGGCATAACTGCCATTGATAAAAAAGACTACTGTACAGCCATTTTGTGTACATCGACTTGGCCACGGCCTTCCAATCTGTCAATCACCAAATTCTGATTTTCTGACTCAACAGCCTTGTTTTCTTGAATAACTACCTCGCCTGGTTCACTAACAATTTCTCGGTTATGGTTCAGTGTGTTTGATTGGAGGGCTTGCTGTCTGACTAATGTCATGGGTGTGCCACAGGGTAAGAGATTTTCTCTGTATAAATCGGGGATGTAATCTACAGAATTGCCTCCAAGTCTCTCCTGAATAAGCTAGTTGGCTCTCATTGGCTGGCCCTCGTTTTACACATCAAACCCACTGGTATCAGCTCCTCCATAAGGAATTGCTAGGTAAATCCCCTCTTTACCTAAGTCCACATGTCACTATAGAAAAACTGTTCATAGTCTGTGGTCCAGCAATATCTCTCTATTCATCTCCAAAGTCCATACCATTCTTCCTTACAGTTCTCTGCTGCCAAAAACTGGAACGAATTGCAAAAAAAACTGAAACTGGAAGTTCCCATCTCTCTCAATGCCTTTAAGAAACTATTGTTAAAGATGCTCTCTGATCATTGCACATGTTAACAGAGGTGGAAAGTACAAAGTGCATGTACTCAGCTGTGTTCACCAGTTTTGGGAAGTTCCTAAGTTAGAGCAAAATGACCGGAGAAACAGAGTTCATAACTAACCAGTGACACTAATTGGAAATTTACACTCTTCCTTTTTATTTAATTGATCACTGTGCAGTTTTGAACACTCTTTACCTGGATACTTCCTTAATGTGGTGAACACAGCCAAACCCAGATGAATACTTTTACTTGTACTTTTTACACCTCTGCATGTTAATTTCATCTACATTTTAGCATCTGCACATTGTGCATTTGAACATTTGAATTCCTAGTCTCTGTCATGCACTGTTATGCTTTTTCTTGGCCAGGTCACCATTGCAAGTGAGAATCTGTTCTCAATCGGTCTAACTGGTAAAATAAAGGGGATTTATTTTACCAGTACAGTAATGCACTACCAACAGTAGCCAGCTGGATGTCATTTTGTAGGGCTATAGCAGTGCTCCTCCTTTTCCTCCTTGCACAAAGGAGCCAATACTGGCCCTGCTGTTGGGTTGATGCACTTCTACAGCCCTGTCCAGTTCTCCTTGTGTAACGGCCTGTCTCCTGTTATCTCCTCCATGCTCTTGAGACTGTACTGGGAGACACAGCAAACCTTCTAGTACTGGTATGTATGGATGTGACATCCTGGAGGAGCTGGACTACCAGTATAACCTGAATGGGCTGCAGGTAACACCTCGTGCTACTAGTGGTGACAAGGACACTAGGAAAGTGCAAAACTAGAGAAGAATCAGTCAGGAAGGATAAGGAGTGAGCAATTGTCTGTGGCCACCACCTGCAAAACCATTCATTTTTGGGGGATTGTCTTGTTGTTGCCTCTCCAGTACATCTGTTGTCACTTTCATTTGCACCAAAACAGGTGACATTGATTCACAATCGCTTATGCTTCCTAACTGAACAAATTGATATCCCAGATGTTTAATTGACTTGGTGATATACTGTGATGATTACACATTCCCAAACTTTTTTGAGCTGTGTATTCAATGAAGCTGCCAGTGGAACTTGTGAGGCGACTGCTTCTCAAACTAGACACTCAAATGTATTTGTCCTCTTGCTCAGATGTGCACTGGGGCCTCACACTCGTCTTTCTATTCTGGTTAGACCTTCAGTTGGCAATTGACGAGTTTCAGAAGAAGGTTCTTTGTGTCGGGCCATTTTGAGCCTGTAAACAAACCCACGATTGTTGTTGCTCCAGCAACTCATCTAGTCTAAAAAGGACAGTTTTATTGCTTCTTTAATCAGTACAACCATTTTCAGCTGTGCAACATACTTGCAAAAGGGTTTTCTAATGATCAATTAGCCTTTCAAAATGATTAACAAACACAACAGGCCATTAAAACACAGGACTGATGGTGGCTGATAATGGGCCTACGTAAGCCTATTTAGATATCCCTATAAGAAATCTGCTGTTACCAGCTACAATAGCCATATAGAACATCTACAATGAATTTCTGACTAATCTGATGTTATTATGGGCTTTTCTTTCAAAACCAAGTATATTTCTAATTGACCCCAAACTTTTGAACAGTGGTGTACATACTGCCACTGTTAAAAAAACTACAGAAAGGGAGACAAATATTATTCTGTATATCTCTCCTCTCATTGGGTGTTGAGAACCAGCAGTATCTTGCTTTTTTTAGCCATCAATGATCTAATATGTCAATTTGACAGATAACCTAAGTGAAAATGGTTCTTCTGCATTCTCCCAACTCAACTGAGAGAAGATCTGTTATTTGAGAACACTATCTAATGTACTTACCCACACGGTCAGGCAAAGTTGTGAGTGGGTCAGTGTTGCTGTAAATGAGGGCCATGTCTGTCTTTCCATCCATCTGTCAGTATCTGTCTGTCTGTCTTTGGTGCAGTGGAGTCATATCGCCCTCTAGAGGAGCCTGTACTGTAGCAGCAGTACCTGCTACAGTATCAAACAACATTTATCACTCCAGAAAAGCAGAAACTGGGTGCACCTCATTCATCTAAAGATATCTCCTTTTCTCCAAACACACACATCCAAGGTGTGTAAATGGGAAAGTTCAGCATTATGATCTGGCACATGCAGACTGCCCCTTTTTCCTTCCAGTTACTAAGTGCCATACTGGGTGGTGTTAATGTATATATTCTTTGTTGTTATTGTTATGGTGTCAGGTTGACCGGAGGACATAATGACACTTGATTTAGCATCAGCAGAGATGCTATACAGAGAGAAACAGCGGTACTAACAACCCCCAACTCCATCCCCTTTCAGCCTGTGTCAGTGCAGAAGCAACACAGCTAGCGATTCCGAACTCATCCACACAAGCCATAGGTCAGCCAACCAAATATCCTGACTTAGAAAACCATGAATATACACTACTGGTCAGTAGTATTAGAACACCTCTATAATGTTTTAGAATACCTCTATTTTTTCAGCATAATATCTTAATGTACACTTAAACTCAAGCATACAATTAGAGACAAAAGAAATAATGGAATTGTTTTAACAAAATGTAATCCAAATGTTTGACTCATCAAAATAGCCACCTTCTCCAAACATAACAGCCAAACACGTTCATGAAATTCTATCTACAATGGAACTCAAATAGTGTTATGAAAGTTCTTCCCAACAAAGTTCCCACAAATGTGTTTCACTGTAGGTAGATAGCTTTTAGAAGGATGCTTTGCTTTCACCCTTCTGCCCAGTTCATCCCAGACAAACTGGGGTTTGAGTCTACAGACTGTGATGGACATTCAATGATTTAAAGCCTACAGTCTTGTTCTTTTCTTCTAAGGTAGTTCTGACATAGCCTGGAGGTAAGAGGTCATTATCTTCCTGTAGGATGAATGCATCACCCACTAGGCATACACCAGAGGGTATTGCATTGTGCTGCAAAATGCTGTGGAAGACGTTTTGGTTCAGGGTGCCACTCTGTGCAAGTCGCCAACTGTGTACCCAGCAATAGAGCCCCAGACCATCACATTTCCTCCTTCATGTTTGTCAGATGTTTGTCACAAACTGAGGAATCATCCTTTCACCTACACTAGGGCGTACAAAAAACCTACATGATGAACCAATTCTCGTTCCATAACATCATTTTCCTTTTTTGCCATCATATCAATGATTTTCCCAGAGGTGACATGGTGGGGAAGAAATCGAAATCGCACATGCATTTTATACCTCGAATGTGCGCTTCGATAAATTGTGCATAATGACATGTATATTTAATTGTGCAACAAATGTATTAAGGGTGTCAGACTCATATACTGTATTTAATTCTGAAATATTTTAGAGCACCCTCTGGCACTGGCCAGGATAAGGAGCCATCACCTCCTGAGCCACACCGGTGTCTTCCCAAATGTTATCTGAGCCGGAGGATGAAGACCCATTTGCCTCCACTTCTCCCCACCAGGATTATTCATGTGTGTTTGTTCACACGTGTGTGTGTGTGTGTGTGTGTGTGTGTGTGTGTGTGGATTCACGCACAGGTTTGTGTGCATTACTGAATAACAAAACAAATAAATAATTTGCTTATTGCAAAAGTTTTCATACTTAAGGTAACAATAATTATTTTATTATTACTGGGTGTGTATGTGGGATGTTCCACCACTATAAATGTTTTGTATAATGTGTATAAATGAATACCATCGTGCTCGCCCTTAGAAATGCCTGTAGCAGCATCCCCACCAAATCCTGCAGATGTGTCCACAGATTCTGCTGACTGGCTTTCAGTTCTGACAGACACATGGACAGAGGACCAAGTGAGGTTCCACCTAACTTTTTCCCAAGGAATGAGAGTGATAGAAGTTGCCACCACCAGTATTTCAGGAAGAACTGCATGAGTTGTTTGGTGAAGTTGTTTGTTGTATTCTGAAAGAAACAACAGCCTCTTCTGCTGCACTCTTTTCTAAGAAGAACATTTATTTAACAAACTCAGGACTGACAGACTGGAAATATGCAAGTTCTTTGACGACTTCACATGACTGCAGTCCAGAACACCAAAATTACATGAAAACATGGAAAGCACTGGCAATGATGATCAAAACAGGGGAAACAATTGATAAGCATGAGATGGTACTTGATAAGCATGGAGGCGGAAAAGATAAGATGGAGAGAGGTGTGGACATGTCTGACTGCTATTGTGCAGTCTCTGGAAATTAGAAATCTTGGGACACACAGAAACACTTCACTCTCCATCATATGGAAATTTCCTCAGAGGTGAAAAGAGCACCATATCTGTGTCCAGAAAGGGACATCGAGTCACACACCAGTTACCTTGGCCACCAAATACAAAATCTGTTGAGCAGCAAGGTCAATTCAACAGTGGTGAGTGACATTAAGCTGGAAAAAGTATTCTCTATCATTCGAGATTGCACCTCAGATGCCAGCCACACTGAACAGTTGTCAGCTATGATTAGAAATGTCTCACTGAAAGAGGAGCCCCACATAAAGGAACATTTTATAGGGTTTTGGGAGGCAGAGGAGTCCAACATTTAGCATCCTTAATTCTCAAAAGTTTAGAGAAGCTAAAAATTGCTTTTAAGGTTAGCCTTTTAATAATAATGGGGACAACATGAGGAGAGAAAAAAAACACGGTGTCCAAGTCAGACTCCTGGAAATGAATCCAAGAGCTCCATTTGTGCCATGTGAGTCTTACATATTGAACGTGGTTGTAGCTGATGCTGCTAAAAGTTTGGCCTATGCCTCAGGCATCTTACACAAACTTTACACCTTGTATTCAGCCTCCGCACACTGATGGGCCATCCTGAAAATACATGTGGACATCACTTTGAAGATGTTGACTTTAAGAGAATTTAAGAGTGTCAAGCCACTGAGGAATCAGGTAGCAGCTGTGAGAGGCACTGATTGAGGTGAGGGATCAAACCAATAACTTTGTGATAAAGACTGAGGCCCAGTCCTTGTCAGAGGATGTTGGATCATACCGCTTCATCATCTGCACAGTGTGGTGTGACATCTTGAGCCAGATCCAACATGTGAGCAAGCTGATGCAGTCACTCAGTACGCAGTCTTCTCAGGAAGACTGAAAGATGTCTTAGCAACTACATGGCAGCAGCCTTTATGACTGCACAAACAACAGCCAAGGATAGTTGTGAGACTATGAATATAGAGGCTGATCTAAAACAAAAAAGCTGAGGTCCACAAAGCGGCACATTTCATACAAATTATTTGATTAGCCTTTGAGTGATGCTCTGAAGAAGCTGTAGGTGACGTTTTCCAACGTTGTTGTTGATGCTGTAACCTCAGCACGCCCTTCTGAAAAGATTTTCCTTATTGGAAAATGTGGGAGAGAGGTTTGGAGTGCTGTAACCTTTTCAAAGTCTGTCAAATGAGGAGCTGACAGAACAATGTGAGGCCCTTAGTGTTACTGCACTATAAAGAACACTCAGACTTGGATTTCAGAGAGCTTGCACAGGAACTGAATAACTTGCCACCAAAGACCATGACCCTGCTTGAGCGGCAGATTTTTAAACACAAATGGGACCTCAGAAATATATCCAAATTTGTGGACTGCTCACAGAAATTTGTCTTGAACTTCCAGTTACTGTAGCTGAAGCAGAAAGGTGCTTTTCAAATGTGAAGCTCATCAAATCCTGCCTGAGGTCCACCATGTCACAGGAACGCCTTAGTGGCCTTGTAGTCATAGGTTTTACCATGCAACTGCAGGACAGAATTCATATGATGATGCAATTGATGACTTGGCATCAACAAAGAACAGAAAAGTCAGGGTTTAGATAGCAGTTGGGCAATTTAGTTTGTGCATTTCAGTCACGATGTGACGTTGTGGGGTTAACGGACCAGGCGCAGGTAGGGGTAGCATTCGGTGCATTCTTTATTTTAACACAACACAAAGACACAGAACAGAAAACCACTGAGCACTTGATGATAAAGGGTATAAAGTAAATAGTAAACCAGAAGAGACCTCGTCCCAGGCATCAGGACACACAGTGACATGGAACAATAACTGACAAATGAGGTGAGCAGAGGAGAAATATTTAAACACATACTAATTAACTAATTGGGACCGGGTGTGTGAGACAATTGATGACATGAAAAATGAAGGAGACCGGGATGAGTTCATGGCAATTGAAAGAATGGGAAAAGTGGGAGATGGCGGAGCGGTCCATCACCTCACCATCACAGTTTCTTGTTTAAGTGTAGTTTAACTGTAATAATCAGGTTCTCCCAGCAGCAGGACTAATCATCCAAGCTGCAGGATCAGTATCTGGGACAGGTGGATACTGCAGAGCGGACACTGGTGTGCATGTTTTTGACCTAACTGTCAAAAACAAACTCCATGAGGGCAGAGTGAGGGCCCAATGTCCTCTAGTGAGACCTGTGGACACAGCCCAGGACTGTGCAGCTCGATTGGCATTCACCAGAATTGGCAGGTCTGCCACAGGCGCCCCGTCTCTTCGCTCAGGGAGCCTAACAAGATAAAACGGCCACTGATTAAGTCCATTAATTCTCAGTCACTAAGTAGGTTGAAAAATGCAGGACAATAACATGATTTTGCCCAAAACAATCAGCAAATTTTTAGGACATTGCTTGCCTCCAAAGGAGGAATTTTAGGGACTAAATTAAAGAAATGTTTACACCATGAAATAATTAAATATAAAAGGGAATATCACTTAAATAATAAATAAAATTATTTAATAAACCTTGAACATATTTAATGGTGTATTTCTACATAAAAAAAATTTATTTCAAATTTCAGGATTTAATAAATCCATGGTTGCAGTTATTGTGGTAACTGTCATTCTTGAATCTGTCTGGAATTACATTATAAACCAACCTTTCTTTCACCAGCATACTACACAGGTCAGGGGTGTCCAAACAGTTCCATGGAGGGCCGAGTGTCTGCAGGTTTCCGCTCTCACTTTGCACTTGATTGACTAATCAGGTTATTAATTTGTTAGTTTCTACCCTCACCTGGTTGTTTAGATATACCATTTGTAAAGAAAACATGAGTGAGCAGGCAAAACACGCCCTTTCTATCTAATGGGATTCAAATTCCACACAGTATGAAGCCTGGTAACAACTACAGGAGTCCCGGTTCCATTCCTGTCAGTCTTAGAACATTTCAAGACCAACGTGAACATATAAAGATCATGCAAGGGATTGAATGGAACAGAACGGAGAGTGAACACCGCACACCTCAAAAACCCATATGAAGCCATCGTCATTATACATCCCGAAAAACCCTCCCCATAAAACAGAAATGATCCTATGCAACAGAGCAAGCTTTGATGCGCAACCTCTTGTCCAGTCCCACAGGCCGCTCAAACGCAACCCGTCGAGAAGGAGCCTGAAAGAAGTCACCCAGCAGATTAGCCATAGAAGCCTCGGGACAACCTCATGATGAAATAGAACACCTGCAATAGAAGCTTTAATGGAGGAAGATTGCATCTTGCACAACTCAAAACAATGCACAATGAAAGCACATACAAGAGAAACATTGACAGGCACTACAGGAATAGAAAACTCCATGCAAAAAAGAGAAATAGAACCAGGCAGAATTTTTTAAAAATTATGTGGAACCAGCCAGACCCTTCATCAAGTACCTGCAATACAGACTCTAATCCTTCACCGCGCTCCGAAATGACAAGCACTCCAGCCCGGCCAGAGCGGATCTCGGACGCAACTGAACTGGAAAAACACCTGAATTGGAAAACAAGAGAGCGCATCAGCTGCTGAGTTATGCAAGCCTTGAAAGTGCACAGTTTTGACAGTGAAACTCCCCAATACGTCAGACTCCTGAAACCTATAGATGAAGGCAACAGTCGAACAGCCCTTGCATCATTATCGCAAAACACTGTAATCCTTTTCCTCAACCATTTAGCATCCCAGAACAATAAGATACAACCCAAACAAAGCCGTTGACTTATAACCGGAAAATGTAAATGACAGCAACTCCCCAGAAAACCACTCATCCCCCTGAACCCGCCGGAGAGCATTCGTGTCAACCTCCGGAGAGGAAGATGTCTCAACCATGTCATCGTAAAAGAAGAAAATGCCATTCCAGTAGCGACTAGAACCGCTAATCAGAACAACAACCCTCATCCAGAACAACCATGTTGCGTAAGGCTGACACCATCTTCTGAACATTCAACATCTGAGACACAAAGGCACGGCTGAGGGGAGTCCTTCAGCAGCCCCCAAATGTGGAGTAATTTCTTCCGCGGCAAGTCAGCTCACATCAGCCTGCTTTCCAATTTAATACCCAGAAACTCCAGGAAGTGAGAGGGCCCAGGGTCTTTTCCTCGGAGAGGCACACCTAAAACCGAAAACATGTGTTTCAACGACGGAATGAAACGAGCCGGCAGACTGCCGGGTTCATAAACAAACAACACAAAAAAAAGATGCAATATGAAAGGCAATACACGCAATCATTCAACAGAATCCAACAAAGCACCTCCAAGAGATTGTTGAAAATTCTAGGGCTGCTTTGGCATCCAAACGTTAGCCTGAGCGCAAAATACAACTTGGGACCATTTTATGCCAAAGAGAGGCCACTGAGGAGGATGCATCTTAAACGCATCAGTTATGTCCGCCTTACTGAACCAAGCCCCCACCCCAGCAGCTTTAATGAACTGGATTGCACTGGAGATGGTCATATAAAACAAACTGAAAGGTTCCAGCAAGATTAAACTATTTGCATTAGACATTATGCTGTCACGTGGCAACAAAAGGTTCAATATTCCTGGAATACCTCCGGGACTAACAGAAAACAGCCCAATCAAATGCCCCTTAGCAACTTCCCTCCCCAAAAGATTGTCCACCACACCTGATACACGAAATGCTGAGAGAAGATTCTTACGAACATGGGAACGAGGGGGCACGAAATGCCCGACAAAGAAAATTTGCACTAACCCAGTGAGTAGATAGCTAACCTAACATTGATTAGAGTGGTTGCACTAAGCAGCAGAAAGTCTCTGAACAACAACAAGAGTGGATGGGAGCAGTTTATTTAAAGCTTCACCGGCACACAGACCTCGGAGGGCTGGTCCCGCACGCACTGAAGGAATGAATAAATCTACATCCAAGGAAGGGACACACACATTCATTGGAGTTAGAGTTGAGGTTAAGGATTGCCTGCAGGCAAATAACGCACCTGCTCCCACGGACAACTAGCCGTAGCAGGCACCCCGGAGGCCATCTGCTGAGACTGAATGATGCCCCGTGAAAATGCGACTGATCAGACCCAAATCCACAACGAAAAATCTATCCAGGAATTGAATCTTTCAACATAAATAGCTGATTTTGCCAAAAAACACTTGTGATAATCATACCAAGTACGCCCATGGGTAACAGCAAAATCAGAAATGGTGATCAGATACACGTCCAGTTCTATTATTCTGTCCAGAAACACTTCACACAAGACATCCTAATAAACACTGAATGCCACATTGAACTCAAACAAGGTAAGAAACCCCCAGATCGTAGTCCTTCACAATGACCAACACATCCTCGTAGTCAACCACCCGTTTTTCCACTGAACCAAGCCCAACCCGATTTTTTTTTTAGATTGATGTCCGACCTGCCAATGAAACGCAATGAGCGTCACAAACTCGCTACGCTACCCATGAAAAATAACAATGCCATACATGCTACGATCTGCTCCTGAAATCCAATCAGGAATGGCTCCCGCCGGGGAGATGAACGGCATGTGTAACGGGGAGCCATGTCAAGCAACCCCTGCTGAGGAGGGCCACCTCGGCTGGGCGCCGACAACGTCGACACAACTCCAAGAGCGAAGAGAGAGGCAGCTAGCCTACCCTCCAAAGAAGCAATCCACCCAGCCATGACACCCAGGGAAGATTGCAAATCCTTCAACATGACCAACTCGGTGTCCTCCAGGACACCGCTGGGACCCAGGACCTCCACACCAGACGTGACGTTAGCCTTCTTCGCCATAGCTTGTTGGGGAGCCCCTGGCCTCTTCACCTGAGCCGAGTGGGGAGCATACTGAAGATGTGTTTAACCACCCTCCGACGCAATAAATCTTGAAAAATCCCCTTGTGTGAAACACTGACGGGAGTGGACACCCCCTGGGAATATACAGTTGTGTTGAAAGGTTTGCATACCTTCGGAGAATTGGTAATATACAGCTCTGGAAAAAATTAAGAAACCACTCCTAATTTTTTGTAAATCAGCATCTCTACATGTATGGCAACCATTCCATTCCAGTGTCTGTTAAATTCCAACACAGGCACACCTCATTTTACTTAATGAGGTACTGATTAGATGACTACCTGAACCAAATCAAATTTAACAAGGAAAAGTATAAAAAAACACTGCTGTGGTCGTCATTATCCTCTTGCAATAAGAACAGCTATGTGGCAAAAAAAATCTGCATGACAATAAAACTATTAAGCATGACAAAAGAGTCAAAAAGAATAGCATTGATTGAGAAAACAAAGTTCAATTCTGGCTTTACTGGCAGAGGGATACAGTGAGCATCCTTCATTAATGAGAAGCAAAGAAGAGCCAGGCTGATGTTTGAAAAAGACCATAAGGATTTGAATGTTGAGGATTGGAATGTTGAGGAATTGAGTAAGGTCATCTTCTTTGAAAGGTAACCTTTTCAGATGTGCCCATCACCTGGTCATCTAATCGTTAGACAGAGACCTAGAGAGGCCTACAAGCCGGTGTCTCCCACCAACTGGGAAATTTAGTGGAGGATCATTGATGATCTGGGGATGCTTCATCCAGGCTGGAATTGGGCAGATTTGTGAAGGACGCATGAATCAAGCCAAGTATAAGGTTATCCTGTAAGAACACCTACTTTCTCCTGCCCAGACAATGATCCACTTGGTTTTTCCAGCAGGACAATGCTCCATGCCACACAGCCAGGTCAATCAAGGTGTGGATGGAGGACCACCAAATCAAGACAATGTCATGGCCAGCCCCATCTTCAGACCTGAACCCCATTGAAAACTTCTGGAATTTGATCAAGAGGAAGGTGGATGTTCACAAGCCATCAAACAAAGCCGAGCTACTTAAATTTTTGTGCCTGGAGTGGCATAAAGTCACCCAACAGCAAATTGACAGACTGGTAGAGAGAATGTCTTAAATGAATGCTTTGATTGCAAATCAGGTTAATTCCACCAAATATTGATTGAATATATTGATTTGATTGAATATATTGATTGCTGCAGATGCAATGTCTTAATGTTGGTAAAAGTGATTTTTGTAATTGTTTCTGATTTACATTGGTGAGATACAGTTGAGGCCCAAATTATTCATACCCATACTTTAACTTTTTGTCTCTCATTTGCAAAGTGCTCCAAATTGCAGATATTTGTAAAAAGTAGACTTTTCTGTTCAGAATTATATTATGTTGTATTTTTTTCACATTACAATATACTAGGATGTGAAGATGCTCATACTGTTTTACATTTTTCTCTAAGTAGTTTGGAAAGGTGTTAAAATAGGTTGTTTGTGACAACTGTGACTTTTTAGAAAGTCATTAGAATGTTTGAGTGTAAACAATAGAAACATCAGAATTCAGAAAAAATCCCATTCAAGTCAATGAAGTTTTAAAGTTTAATATAAGTTTATTATTTTAAAAAGTAGTTTGCAAGCAACTTAATCCGGACCAGTCTACATGTTTTAAAGTTTGAACAAAGTTTCTAGCTTAAATGGTGTAGGAGTAGCATTTTAAAGAAAAAGACAAAGTATTCGAAGAAATATGTAACCTGGGGCTTTTGCTGTGCAAGCCCAAGCAATTATAATAAGTATGTCAAGAACTAACCTGGGGATTGTCACTGCACAATCCCCAGTAATAATAATGATAATAATAAGTACTAGAATTGAACTTTACAAGTAAAGTTGCTGGGGCTTGCTTTAATGCTTTCAAAGTAGTTTTGGGCTGGTAAATTGATACAGCAGGCCCCAGCAATTATGTTGAAGAACTAACCTGGGGCTTTATGCTGCACAAGCCCGAGTAATTCTGACCCTAAACCAAATGCTTACCGTAAAAGACAATAGCATTTTTCAAAATGGGGAAAGAAAACAGTTCAATTAAATCTTGTTTAACCACAACTCAAGGACATTTTCCCCCATTTATAAAGTTGAACTGGAGCAACAATAGGAGGATGCACATTATACCACACCCTTGTCACTTTTTAGGATATTTTTATTGTTGTTCATAGACAGCCTACCAACATAACCGTGCTCTGATATAGGGGAAGTGGGAGGTAAAATGAGAAAAATATTGACGGAGCCAGAAATAAATGAGTGGCATAGAACACTGCCACTGAGTGAGTCATTCTGCCCCAGGCTACAAACAGTCAATACGTCCACTCCCCCCTCCCATGTCATCTCCTCTCCCCACCCCTATTTTACTGCTCTCTCTTTTTCACCTGTCAAATATCACTGTTTATCCTTATGGCCCCTTAACCTCAGACCTCGCCTTCCATTTCCCCCTCCGCAATGCTCCTTTCATCCTCTCATTCATAGCTTAGAAATTGTCCTGTTTCTTATCAACATTGCATTCTGAAATGTAGCCCTTCATTATTAAAGTAATGTAGTAGTAGTATTGCAGGTGACTGTGTTGAGAGCTGAATGGTTACAGTATCAGCCTCTGAAGACACCCGGACCCGGCGTTCTCATACACTAGTCTGTGTCTGGAATTGACAGACCCAGTTGTCAGAGTTAGGATTTGTAGCACTGCTGTCAGGTCAATGTGCTGCAGTTAGGAGAATGGAAAAGAGGAGTATGAGATTGAGAGGGGTGGAGAACTGTGAAGAAGTAAGAGTCTGGCAGAAGGAGAAGAGGCACACAGGGACTCTACAAAAGAAATAGTAGACAGGGACAGATAAGGGGTCTTAAAGAAAGAGAGCTTATATTAGGCTTAGAACTATGACTGTGACCATGATTAAGACATGGGGCTCTATACAAACCTAATACATTGGTACACATTAGGGCTGGCAGTAGTGCTATTTATAGACTGCACATGTCATCGCATGTTACTGACCATGGCAACTACAGGAATGAGTGACGGTGGTGCAACATGAATAGTTTCAAAGGAATGTCCGAAATATTGTGATTTTTTAAAAAATTATAACGACAATAGTCGGACTAGATGCCTATGCCATGAAAGGGCAGGGTTTTGATGCCTCGATAAGTCACAGTTGTTTTCAAGGGGTACCCCTCATTGGTAAATGAGAATTTCTGGTTTCTTCAAGTTATGTATTTCTTTTATATTGTCTTGGAATCAATATTTAGTTAAGTACAGTATTGGATTAGATTCAACTTTATTATAATTGAACAGTACGAGCACAGTACAACAAAATGCAAGGCAGGACATTTTGAAGTATTAGATATAGTGTATGTTACAAGTGGAATGTATTGATGTGCAATGAGGGCAAATACAGTGCAAATGGTAATTCTAAATTAGTAATGAAGGCAAATAGGGGAGGACAGACAATATACAAGTATTTAGAATATGCACCGCTCTGGTGCATATTAAGAGGCCACTGCCCCTTTTTCTTTCCTTTCCCAAAAAGTTGAAAAGTAAAGTTTTGAATGAGGAACAGAAGGCTTCAATTTGCAGCGATTTCTTCATTTTAACCCTTCCGTTCCTAACTCAAAAATGGCAATTCTGACTGTGCAAAAAAAACCTGTACGTACAACTGCAATTCTAAATGTGCCATGCTGGCAAACTGAAGGTGCAAGGTGGCATGTGCAACAGAAATGCAGGTATAGCAGCAATGAGATTCCAGAGGTAGACCCGTACCTGTAACAGCTGAGATCAGTAGAACAAAGGACGGGCATTTGATTTCCGTGGGCCGGCACATTTCTCTTACTTACCAATGTAGAAAAGTAAATTGAGAACGAGGTATGGGAAGCAAATAATTTAAGCATGCATGGCTCTACTGAGACTATACAATATCATAATTCACAGCTGTCATTCAAGCTCGAAATCTATTAGTAACTGCAGTAGCTACACATTCTTTGTAGCTTATTGATCCCATCACTTAATAAAGGACATCTTCAATGTCATTCTCAGATGACGGCAAGAAAGTTAAATTCCCAACCCTAATTAATTAATTACAGTATTGGGTAGCATTTCACCCAAGCAATTTTTTTGGGGAAAATCATTCTCGCTGGGTGGGAATTGCCCCCCAATGCCCCCAACCCCATGCTGCCGGGTCTGGTTGCTTTTATGACCGAAAAATGTGGAAATGAACTTACTCAAGACAGTTCATTTTTTTCTGTGTTGTATCCATAAAGTCCCCTGTTCAATACATCAGAAGATAGGCAAACCTAAAACTGGGACACTTTTATGAAGTTAGATATCTGCCAAAATGTTAAGCATACGTATTGTTGGGACAGTAGTGTTGTATTTCAGTGGTAAGGAAAAACTCCCTAAGAAGGCCAACATTTTGGAAGACACCTAGACAGGAACCAGGCTCAGAGGGGTGACCAGTCTTCTACTGGCTGTGCCGGGTGAACATATTAAGAGTCCAAATTGTAGTAATGAATCGATACTTTTGGGCTGAACCCCAACTCTATTTAAACCTAGTCCAGATCAAAAGCATGAACAGATGGACAAAGACAGGGATTTCAGCAGAGTGGCAGCTGAAATTGTCAGGTATCGTCTTGATCTGCAACACAACCAGGAGGACTTTGGACAGGGACAGAAACGGGTCAAGCCTGGTACTCCGCAGGCGTGGGCCAAGACTTCATGTCCTCCTATGTTTAAAATGGCAGGAGACAGGGAAGATTTAGAAAATGCATTCCTTAGATATATATAAGGATTCATAGTGAAGAAGGAGAACTGAACCTACTGCCCCAGCACAATAATATAGCAGTGTAAGACCTTGGGGCTGAGACAGGGGGGTCCATTGACACTGTGGCCCTGTCCGGGGGAGGCCCCGGGCAGGGCCTAACATGTCTCAGTTGTGCTAAAACATTTGCATACCCTTGGAGAATAGGTAATAGATGTACCATTTGTAAATAAAACATGAGTAAGAATTCAAAACACAAGTATTTTATTTTTTATGGGATTCAAATTCAGCTGTAGGTCAAAATAGAATGGCACAATCACAAAACATGGCAACAAAGAAAACAAATGAACTGACCACTGTTTCAAAATTTGTATACCCTTAGTTCTTAATACTGTGTATTGCCCCCTTTGGCATCAATGACAGTGTGCAGTCTTTTGTAATAATTGTCTATGAGGCCCCGAATCCTTGCAGGTGTTTTAGCAGCCCATTCATCTTTGATCGTCTTGCATGAACCGCACTATTGAGTTCTACCCAGAGTGCGTCAATGATATTAAGGTCAGGAGACTGATGGCTATTCAAGAATGGTATATGTGGATGGTATATCCTCGGACAAAACAAAAGTGTGTTTTGGTGTTCCTCAAGGCTCGGTCCTGGGCCCTTCATTGTTCTCACTATATATGCTGCCTCTTGGAGATGTAATCCGATATCATAATGTCAACTTTCACTGCTATGCTGATGATACACAGTTATATATGTCGATGAATCATGGAGAAACCCCCAAATTAGCTACTTTGGAAGCATGTGTTTCAGACATTAGGAAGTGGATGACTGAGAACTTCCTGATTTTAAACTCAAGAAAAACAGAAATGCTCGTTTTAGAACAAAGACTCTTATTGGCAGATCTCACTGTGAACCTCGACGGCTGCATGGTTGTATCCCAAAAAACTGTAAGAAATCTGGGCGTAACCCTCAACCCTGACCTCTCCTTTGACGAACATATAAAATATATCTCAAGAGTTGCTTATTTTCATCATCGAAACATTGCAAAAATCAGGAACTTTCTTACAAAAACGGATGCGGAAAAAATAATTAATGCTTTTGTTACATCAAGATTAGATTACTGCAATGCTCTTTTTTCCGGCTACCCTGATAAATCAATAAATACATTTCAATTAGTGCTGCACACTGCTGCTAGAATCCTAACTAGAACAAAAAAATTTGAACACATTACTCCAGTACTTGCTTCTTTACATTGGCTGCCTGTTAGGGTTAGGGCTGATTTTAAGGTTTTATTGTTAACCTATAAATTAATTCATGGACTCGCTCCTACTTACCTCGCTGAAATGATCCAGTCATACATACCTACACGTAAACTTCGATCACAAGATGCAGGCCTTTTAATTGTACCTAAAATTTCTAAACAAACAGCCGGAGGCAGGGCTGTCTCTTATAGAGCTCCATTTCTTTGGAATGACTTGCCAATCAAAATTAGAAATGCAGACTCAGTGCAAACCTTCAAGTGTCTACTAAAGAATCATCTCTTCAGCCTGGTCTATGATTAAGTGTAGTCTGGCCCAGGTGCGTGAAGGTGACCAGAAAGTCCTGATACTGTCCACCCTTGCTGTCTTGCCAGGTGGGCTCTCATCGCCACTGGGATGCCCTCCCTCCAATGCCATTCGGGGGCGGAGTCACTGGCTTATTGTTGTCTCCCTGTTGCACACTTGTGCAATTGGGCTGTGCCTTGCTGGCAATACTCGGCCCTCATTCAGGATGGTTGCGGTTGGTGGGCGTCCCTTTGGTTGATGCTTGGCAATGTGGGTGGATTGATTTCCTGCCTGTTGGGCCCTGTCCGGGGCCTCCTCTGGATAGGGCCACAGTGTCACTGGACCCCCCTGTCTCAGCCCCAACGTCTTACGCTGCTATATTATTGTGCTGGGGGTG
>JACXGJ010001672.1:0-78502 GCA_016801105.1 Esox niger
AGTTATTGCAGTCAGTGTGATGTGGACCCAGCAAATTGCCTGGTTGTCCTAACAAGTCAGTGTAGGTATGTAGTAGAACAGTGAGTTTCCAAAACTTCACAAATTCAAGATAAACACCACAACAGTGTCTCCCACTGTGTTGGAACCATGTGACCTTTCCAGTCAACTGTCCCGTGGTACTCTGACCTGTAGCATGTGGGGTCCTTCAGGACTCAGGTGGATTTTCCTCTCATCTCGTCGTCGATGATTCATCTAGAATTGAAGTGTGAAGCCAAGTGATCTGACACTGGCATCGTTCTGCCATGTGAGTGGTCAGGAAGATTTGAAACTGATTCAACCAGTGTTGTTGTTGAAATCCTTCTTGAACATGTTGCTGGTACTCACACACTCAGTTGTCTGTGTCCCGTCAGTGACGTGATGCATCATCAGAAGAGGGGTTGTGATGTCGCAATCTGTTGAATGTATAACTGCAAAACAACGATTAGTGTGCTTGATCAGGAAATCTTTTAAGGCATCTTTTGAAGTGGTGGGACAAGATCCAGTCTCCCACTTTTTGTGAATGTCGTCATGGCCACGATTTTTTTTTCTGAGGTGTCAAAAATGTCTACAAAAATTACCCCCACAAATTTGCAGTAGTCCTGAAGCCACATGCAAACACTAGGAGCCTGCTGAAATATTCATCCAAAGAATACATAGGACTGGAAACAGACTGTTTCTTCAATGCTAGAATCAAATAAATCAATGCCCAGTTTCAACTGTTGTTCGAGCATACAACCATGGAATCTCTGTGTTTGCATGTCGGACAGGGGGTTTGTTTCCACAGGGAACCAAAATCCCCCAAATTCCAAAGTTGGCCAAGTCATAGAGGACTATCTCCCATTTGCACGCCTCTGGTTGTTCTGACACTGTTCCCCGGACCTGGGTCTGGAGCAACAGTGGACAAGGTATGGCTGCAGTCTTTGTCCCTGGAAAGGTGATCATGACAATGTTGCCATAAATTGGTGTTCCTGAGTTGCAGTTGTCGATTTCCGCTATGGGGGTTGCAACTTTCGCCAAGTCTGCCCAAGCCACTGTGGATGTCAAGGGGGTCCTAGCTATCACCATGCCTGGAGGGGCACAGAGACAGGCTGCCTTGTTTGTCTACTTTCCTTCCTCCATAGGCAGCGCTGCCAACTCCATCTTTAAATTGAGGCTGGAGCCTACACCTTAGGGGGACTGCTCTGCTCTGCTGGCTGTTGAATTTCTACATTCAGTGTCTTTTAGTCCTAGTTAGATAATTTCTATGTTCTGTTTGAATCCCGTGTTCTCTGATTTCACCTGTGTCTCATTTGCCCCACGTCACCTTATTTAATTTCTCATAGAAAAAAACATTGTTTTGTTTCCTTGGCACCTGTGTCCTGCTACCATCAGCCATTGCAAAATGTTTGTGATTAGATCTGACACAAGCAGGTTAAAAGGACACATTTTATAGCAAACTACAGGCATGGCAGAGCATCATCAGGGAAAATACCCAGCATCTGGCAATATCTAACATAAACAGACTTCAGAAAACCATTGCACGCAAAGGACATGTAATAGGGACTACTGGAATATTTATCTGTACAAGTAGTTGACACTACAATGCAGGGAACATTTACACAAGGCTCCTAAACTAGAGCTAAGTCTACATTTTACACTCCCATAGTTATTGTATCATTTCAAATCCAAAGGGCCAAAAGACAAAACATTTCACTGTCAGTTTACTGTACAACCCACAAAGAATTCTGTGTGTGCAAAGCACAGAGTAAATTGTTTATCGTGGTATTTAAATATGCAGCTGTTTTTATGCAGTACTGACAATTATTGTTTTTGTTTAACCTAGCCAACGGCATTTGGTTTATTTCTGTGTTAAATAATTTGTATTGCAGTTATGTGTTGAATAGTGAATGGCTCATCTTGTATAGAGATTTGATGTGGCGAATTAAGTGATTTGAATCATCGACTCAGGCCCTTCAAAATATGTCCTTTAGCAACAACCACACAAATGTGATGGTATTCACCAGAAAAGGTTAGCCAGGAAGAAAAGAAGTCTAATCAAATAATCATGGAATCAAATAATTGCCTCTTAATCAAAATCATGGAATCAAATTATTCCATGTTCTGAGTTCATAAAGTTACATTGAAGGAAAAAGACTATTACTAGATCCTCAGTAGTCACCATTTTATGTTGCTGACTGAAAAGGCGTTAACTGTTCCATCAGACCTGGCCTTGATTTCAACATCAACAAATGACTTGACCAAATCTTACCCTTACAGTTGGTATCTATAGTTGATTCAGAAAAATTAAAACCAAATACTTTCATCAAAGTAAGTATTTTACTAGATGACTTTCACATTCTCTTTTAATATGAATACAATTTTACTTAAGTATGACCAACTATTGCAGCAATGCAAAAAAGTGTAAATCCTAAATTCCTTTCCCAAATGGAGAAGAATGACCGTTGCAGCACTTAAGCACTTTGCTTTTCTAGTCTGTTTGATGAAGCAGCTCTCTGATGGAAGGAGAAGGCCAGAATAGCCCATATATAAAACTTGACCAGAAGGCAAACATTTTCCTAGAAACAGCTGTTTTTTTTCTTTCGAATCCTGTGCAGATCAAGCTGACTATACAACCTCACAATGGTTGTGTGTTAACATGCCTTTGTTCATACGACAGTGAGTTCTTTGTGGTTCTGCGTGGCTAAGTGTATTGCTCTCTCCTTGTCTGTGGTGCGTGAATATTCTCCAAAGAAAGGGTCTTTGTTCAGCAATTATATAATGACGTTATTTGACTTGTTTTTAAAATTGGCTCTTGTAATGCTCTAAAGTGAAACTGTTTTCTTTCAAGTTAAATCAGATTTGACCATGGACTATAGCTGAAACAATTCAGATTTTCTTTAGGCGATTTGAACTTTTCATTTTCTTGTTAAATGCTTCACCTTTTCACAGCCGTGGATGTCACACTTGGTTACCGGCTCAGTCGAAGTCATGAGATAGAAACATTCTCTAAGGGTGTTTGTTAAAATGCTTTGGATGGTTAGATTAACCGCTTGACATCAGCGAGCATATATTTCCAAAAAGCCCACTCTGACCACTACCTGGATATCTCTGTAGAAATGAGTGTAATGTGGCAATAACACCTTATTGTGAAAGTCCTACGTGTGACTAGATTTTTTACAGATTATCTACCGATCAGCAAAATTATAATTTTCTACTAACCCTTTCCCTAACATTTTATCCTAAACCTATCTTACCAAGCAGTGGCATACAATGCTACCAGAAACCAGATTGGCTAGTGGATCGGGATAGCCATGGAATGTGACTGCTTACCGCTGATATGACATTACATAACTTTATTCTGCACCAATTGTTGGTTACTGGTTCTTAATAGAAATAAGGTGTCTTTGTGTCCAGGTATTACGCAATGTGTTCTGCAATGAGACTAGCTTTTAGCCATGGTGTATTTGCCATATACCAAAACCCTTATGCCTTATTGTTTAATTAGATGTTAGGTCAAAGAGAGAGATGTGGAGTGACCAAGAGACAGTCATTTCAAGGTGGTGTAAGTTTTCTCTACATTTGTGTGGCAGTTGCATAGGCCTGCATGTGTTCTGAAGGGCATCCCCCCACAATTACCCCACATTGCCTAAAGGCATCTTAGAAGACATCCGACAGGACCACAAGCTCTGCTCGGAGTAGCCTGGACAACCAGCCAAGTTGACATACCTCCTCAGGGAGAACATCCTTGCCTGACATCAGTTCTCACGGTTACCCCAATCTTTCTCTGACTGTGGTCTAGAAGGCTGGAGAAACGTTTTCATTTTAAACTCTTTGTCATTTTCCCTCTGCATCAGGGCTTTCGAAACACCGGTCCCGGAGGGATGTTATCTGGGCAGGCTTTAGCTGCAGCTCAGAAAAGCATTGCTGATTAGCTGATTGTCTGTATCCAGTTTGATACTACTGGGCTGGAACAACAACCTGCACACACTGTGGCACTACAAAACTAGGCAGAAAGCATATCATTCTACTTATTTTTCTACTTCCCAAACATATTCTGAGAGATATCTGTATAGACCAAATCTGGACCAGATCTTCTTCTGGACATTCAAGTATAGAAGCATCATAAAATGTCAAAAAAACTATTGCCAATCACAGATAAATATATCTTCTACACTTGTATAACAATCAATGGACCAATAAATCTTGCATTTTGCCAACACTTGCTGAGATCTGCTTAGGTCTCACAAGTTCATATACAGTAGCAGAACATATTGGGGCTGTGGTTTGAAAAAATGCAACCTGTGAGGGAATTTTATAGTTCGAGGTTCTCAAGTATTATTTTTTAAATTGTTGATGGTGTCGTCACAGTTTTTCTTGTCCTGTGTGATGTCTACCAAGTGGACATTTGTACGTGATTAAGTCTATAAAAAGTGCAATGTGAGTAATGTAGGTTTCTATGGTGACACAAAAGCATGTATGACAGTAATGACAGTAATGAATTTATTGGCCAGATGCACCAAAACTGGGTGCATATTTCAGTCAGGGAATGCCCTCGGGGCCAAAGTGAAGCTGCTGAATAAAGGCCCATGTGAAAACATTATTTCTGTACGCAATGCATTCACATCATGCATTTGCAGATGTATGCTGGTAGGGGCATGCACAGCCAGAACATAAGATAAGTCATTTTTCTTTCATCAGAACAAGATTACGTAAATCTATTACCAACACCTAAAACATACAAATACACTCGCACAGACAAATGTTTGCGGTCCAAGCATGCCCGATGCTGCAAAGAGGCTAAGGGGGTATTAGCCATGTCATAAATATGCTTAGCCACAGTTCAGCCCTCTCAAGCATTTTAAAAACACACACATGTTGGTCAAGCTCCCCTTTGGCACCAGAAGAGAAAAACATCCTGGCACCATGCTTGGGTCTAATCCCCTTAATGGTTAATTATAGACCTGGCTATATATTGTATCTGGAGAGATAAGTGGGAGCCTGCTGGGTTAAGGAAGAATTAGAGCGCAGATCGTGAGGCTTACAGTATAAAGGACATTCTATTTCATTTAATGCTTAGAGGGGATAAGTAAACAGGCAGAATAGACACACACACACGGAAACACACTCACAATCACTCAATCATCTTATCCAAGGTGCTGATGTCTTAACCTGAGGCTACCATATTTCCATAACAGGATGGATTAAGTAGAAGTGTATGCTCAAATTGTATTGACGCACTTCTCTGTGAAAAGGATTAAACAGTATGTATATATTGTCATGGGAAACTGCCAAAGGTGAGGGACGGGACTGAAACAGCCTTTTCATATGTCATAGATTGTGTCACTGTGCGATTAGCTGTCAAAGCAGCCAAGTCAAATAGAATGAATGTGTAGGACCACGTGATAATTATGGATTATGTGACAGTGTGAATAAAAAAGGTGGGGGGAGTGCAGTATGCACAATCGGTATGGAAACACATTTCTCCAGGGAGCAGCGCCTTGTATATGTAGCCTGTGGCACATTCTTGCTAGCATGAGGGTGAGGAAATTCATAAATACCTGAACCAAATCTCTCAGCAAGCAGTTTATGTTGTTTTGTGTTTTAAAAAGTCTGTCAATTGTTTAATAAGCCAACATATTCTAATTTCTTTATTTCTTTTCTTACTTTATAGCTTACTCACAAACAATAGCTATTAGTACAATTGTTTTGAGAATTGTTTGACAGATTGCAGGCTGTGTAATTGTTTGAAATGCAGTTTGGATTACTGACTGCTTGACCAGTATTTACAAGTGACCAAATTGTATTTGTCTACATTTAGACAGTTTGGTCTGAGCAAACGTTGCTATGTTAGAGGTAAAAGGAACTCCACTAAGCTCTGGAAATATCATGGCAATGCATGGGGGATTGTTGCAGTGGGGGTGGGAGAAGGATCTCCCCACAGACCCCCAAGAAATGTCCCTACATTAAATTTCTCATCTGTGTATTCACTCTTTAAGGTAATTGTGTGTGGATGTCAACTCCAATATTATGTTCATGTCATAATCAAAAATCCACTGCATTACCGCTAGAAACAATGCATTACTTAATCCAACAAATTATCTTTTAACATGTATGTAATTACATTTTAAGTCTATAATCGTGAAGGATTTTACAAATAATAATCTCGCTAGAACAGTGTTTTGACTGTGTGCCCATGACATAGTCATTCTTGTCTTCCAAAATCTGGGATTGATGGTAGTTGTTATCGTTATGGGACTCCACAAACTCTTTTTATAGACAAGTGATGACATCAGATAACAACCTGTTGCATAGGAAGTGATGGGAAAAGCACTTTTGGACAAATTAGTCTGATATAACCATTCAAACATGAGGCACATATATAACTTTTAATATATAAGTTCTTATACAGGGTCCATGACGCGGAAACTTGAAGGTTTTTTAAGGACCTGGGTCAAGTTTGCAGTGTGAAGTAAAGAACAACCCAGGAAGGACCATTTCAAACATTCCTATTTAATTGTTATTCTCCATATATCTGCTAATTGATCCCTCAACAAAAGAGGCCCAGCTCCAGGAACTGTGTCCTGCTACCTCAAATATGTTACAAAGTGACTGACCCAACAAGGGCGCAGAAGAGTTTGGCGGTAGGGGAGCTCCTCGGATGGCCGGATTCTAATTCAGAGGAAGATTATCCCAACCGCAAACTGCTGAAAGGTCTGGCCAGGCCTGCCCAGTGACATGTCCCAAGATGGACCCAGTGGGTTTGCCGAGGAGGGACACTTTGCTGGCTGTTGCATTTCAAAGTTCAGTGTCTTTATGGTTTAGTCTGTTTCACCTGTGATTCATTTGCCCCTCATTATGTCCCTATTTAAGTGCCTTCTGTCCTAGTGTTTGGAGTCAGTCATTGTTTGGTGTACCTGGTTATGTCTGTGTCTCGCTTGTGCCTTCATTTTTGATAGATTCAAGTACTGTACATTATTATGGCCAAAGGTGCTGTGTGTGGACACCTGACCATCACATCTGTAATGAGTTGTTGGACATCCCGCTTATTATAAGGAAATCTAAGAAAATGACAACAGTCTTCCAGAAACATCTGAAACTGTACTTTCTTTAAAGTCTTATCCTGTCCGCATCTTATCTGTCAGCATTTACTTTGCTGTATTAAGAACAAAATGTACTCAAAACAATTGAGCTGTTGTTCTTTCTCCTAACAATCTTATGATGAAAGCAAAACTGAGGAAAAAAGTGTCTGTTAAATGAATAAAATGTAAATATACCATGGTGACAGGGAAGCTTTGATACTACTGAATGGGAATTCATATTTCCAGGTGGTCCATAAGGAAATTCCCAGTAGGAGTACATTGAAACATGATGTTCTGGGGATGTCTTAAAGGCTGGTGAGGCCTGGCTTCAGATAATTTCATTACCCGTTTCCTGATTTTCACTTTTTCACTATCAAAAGCACGCAATTACAGAAATACATGTTTACTTGGAAATATTTTTTCTTCCTTGGTCATGTTCTTGCATGTCAGAATAAGTCACAGGACAAATAAATGACTTCCTGGGCAGTAAGGAAAAGTAGAATTGTCTAATTATTCCAGTAGATAAGGTCTGGAAAAGGGCCATTTGTTTTGATTTGGTCAGGAAGTATGAAACATGCGAAAAACCTACTTATATAATTATATGGTGAACATAACCTGATATAGTGCCATGCCAAAGAAAAGTGGTTGACCCCCCGTAGGTGGATGTATAACATGCATTTTCCTGTATGTGTATTTTGGGTCATAGCACCCTTTGATATGGACTCAAAAACCCCTCAAATGTTTTAGTGGTTTGGAGAACACAAGTCAATAAAACGGTCTTTACCGTTTTTCATGACTTCATCTTGGCATTTTGTAAAAGCAAAATTTTCTGATCATAGAAGTATTTTGTTAAAATTGATAGCCAATCTCCCAGCAGGACATATTGTAATGCATTCCTACTGGATTCTACATGCACTGACAAGTAATTGGCAATGTCCCATTACTGCAAACTTACAGTATTTAACATCATTATGATCCATAGACTTTAGGAAACAAATATATACTTTATTTTTTTTTAAAAGCTAACTTAATATTTAAAAAACCTCTTTGATATACTTCAAAAGATTCCTGCTCCAGGAACCAATCAAAACTATTTCATGCTTATCAACTTTTTATTTGAATGAAAAGGCCTGCTCAGCCCCCTAGGCCTCCGTCTACGGTGGACCCCCTTTACCCTGCTCCTCTATTCTGTCCATTGCTCAAGTTTTCCCCATTAGTCCTCCCCATTCTCTCCTGTGCTTGATCCTCACGCTCTCTACCTCCCCACCTTGGTGGATATTCCTTGAAATGTGAAAGGGTCTGTTTAGAAAGTGCTTATCAAGGCGCATACTAAAGGAATCTGCAGAGAAGTATTTAAATACTTATCGACTTGAGATCTGAGAGCAGGTGTTAAGATGGTATGAAGTCGTTGCTGAGGTAAAGACTTACAAACAAGCATACCAACAGTGTGTTTACACTAAACTATGCTTTCAGTCTTTGCCATTCAGAAGGCTACCTGATACATTCATTTGAACTGCAGGAGTAGGGAACTCAGGGGAAATAGATTTGAGGGCCACCTTTAAAAAGAGATGTCAGCAGAAGAAAAAACATGTTTAATAAAAGAATAATAGACAATGCTTTTTCAGAGGTTGTGTTCAAGAAATGAGTAAACTGAATTAGGTATAACATTTTAGAAAGAGACTTAACAAAAGAAAGGCGAGAGCTGCATTATGTCTTCTGCAAAGCTTGCCTAAATTCGATGAGCATTCACTTTGACGTAGTGCTTCTTAGAGGAGAGCTAATGTGTCAGATATCATGCACTAGAGGTTTACTAACATTGCATCAACAAACTTATTCAAGGCGTTATGCTTTACTGTGCCTAGAAGTTGTTCAAAGCCTGTCAGAATGAAGAAGACCCTTAGTGAGATCCAAATCATTAACAAATCTTCTTCATCCTTGTTGGGAATTATACAGAAGGTCTATAAGAACTCTGAACTTATCTACTGTAATTTGCATATCAGTGTTAAATATCTAAAACGGCTATCTAGCCTAATCCGTTGTATAGTTGTGTTGTGAACTTGTAGTTCCTTGTCTGGATATCTCTGAACTAATTGTACTATGAAAAGCTTTCTTGTGAATAGTTCACTTGTAATCTATTATATTATTCGAAAACGACACAGGGTTTTACCAAGAACCAAATTGATCTGAAGGAAACCGATTTTTGGAGACAATGGTTATTTGTAAGGCAAGGTGTTAAAATCTTAACCATTTGGAATAAATCATTTTTTTCATGATTCTATGGAAGCCAAGAAGAATTATTTGCATGACAAATTGTCCTCCATAAATGAAAATTCCCATCCTGTTCTATTGTATTGTAATGTTGTGAATTGTTTGGCACAAACAATGATAATTTTATCTATTCAAATTTGAGTGTTATCCTGAATGTTTCTGGTGATGATCAGTTCCACTTAAAGAACAACCTGTATCACTTTACAAACCAGCAAATTATGACTTGCAGGCCTGAGGCCTTATTTAACTATATTGCATAGAAACACTCCTATATTTGTACTTACAAATATCTGAATATGCCATTCTTTATATTAGTATGTAACAAATAACCAATGAACCTCTCATCCTCAACAGCTCCCCCATGCAGCGTATACAAATGCAAGACATCAGCGTCCCATTAAATATCCCACTTTCTTAATCAGTTATACTAATTCAAAATGGTTTTACACAAGGCTAATATAATTATGTTCGTTCAAATGTTAGTTAAAATATTATTGATAGAGAACAGATAATCTGCAGAACAACTACAGAAAAACTATTGGGACTCTCAAGTGTTACACAAAATCCTACTGAAAACAGCATTTGGTGAGGCCCCCTTCCAATCTGGGTGAACAGGAGTGGTTTGAACAGGAGAGCCAAACGGCTAGTGTCCAGGTGCAGGAAGATCATCCTTGGCTATTCCAGTTTAGTTTTAGACGCTATGTGAGTCTTCTGTAGTGCAAGGGTGCCGGCACTTTTGGTTGTGAGTATAAAGTATGTAGGAGGTTCTTCGAAGAACCCTACATTAAGTTCTAAGTATAAACGTTCCAACCTGGAAGCACATAGTTTTTCCCTGTTAGGACAAATCAAAAAAGTCTACACAACTCTAATTTACATTCCTCTGTTTGTCTCAGGCAAGTTGAAATGTGACAGGATTAATTTATCAGTTAAAAGCATCAAAGAAACACATAATCTGATTAATCAAATTCATATAATTCCTGAGCAGAATTTATCTTTTGGCTGTTTTTTATCTTTTCCCTCTCTAAGTGATCCCAGAGAACACGAGGTTGCAGTTGAGGTGGCCCAAATATTATACTTTTTGAGGTATCATGCCGTTTAATATGGTGACAGATAATTCTGCCAGATTTGCAAAATTTCAGTATACAGTATTTCCCTAAAGGAAGACTTTTTTCAACAGATGCAGACAGATTTCTGGATCTTCTGTCACATTTTCAACTTAAACCCAGTTTCTTCAAGCCTTCAATCAATCAATCAAATTTAAAAGCCCCTTTTACATCAGCAGTTGTCACAAAGTGCTTTTACAAAACACCCAGCCTGAAACCCCAAGGAGCACGCAACAACATGATATCAATAACCTCACAAGATATCTATTGTTTTCTCAGAATTACTTTTGATTGAACTTATGTTTATGTATGTGTGCTAATTTAATATAGTGCTTTTACAAGCAATTAAATACTTAAACTGTTTTCTCAATTGGCCCAAGATGTTTGCCAAACTGTATATATTATCATCAAGGCACCATGAAATTGTCATCCTGCTCCAAAGGGGATGTGAGACATATTGGAGACTATTTTGTCATCTCTATGCTATATGTGCATAAATTAGATAAAGTTGTTTTCGCTGAAGAGAAGAAACCTTTATTCTTTATTAATATCCTCTGGTTGCAAGCTGAATTCCATTTAGATTTGTTATGCCTCCAGCTGTGAAGCTACTGCACTGTGAAGTGTTCTTTGTTGTCCAGGATAGGCAAAGGCTAATGAGCAAAGACCAAGCTGGGGAAACTTTGTCTAGTGATACAAATGGTTTGCTACAACAGAACCAGGAAACAACAATATGGCATATTCATGAAAAACAGAAGATAGAATTGAATGTGTAAAATGACGCTTGTCACGAAAACAGAGTGTACCAAACATAGCATTCAGAATGCACTTTCAGTGTGAACAGGCTTAAGTGCAAAATGTGCTCGGAAAAAAATCACATCATACAGTAAAACCCCTGTCCCAAAATCTTGGGACACTGCGTAAAAATGTAAATAAAAACTAAATGCAATGATGTGCAAATCATTTATCCCTTAAGTTGACAATATTACAAAGACAACATATCAAATGTTGCAGCTGAGAATGTGAATTGTTTTGGGAAAAATGCATGCCAATTTTGTATTTGATGCCAGCAACACATTTAAAAAAAGGTGAGACGGGCAGATAACACCTTGGTGGTAGGAATGATCAGTGACAATGAGTCAACCTACAGGAATGAGCGAAATGAGTATTCGACCCCTCTGCAAAACATGACTTAGTACTTGGTGGCAAAACCCTTGTTGACAATCTCAGATGTCAGACATTTCTTGTAGTTAGCCACCAGGTTTGCACACATTTCAGGAGGGATTTTGTTCCACATTGCAGATCTTCTCCAAGTCATTAAGGTTTCGAGGCTGACGTTTGGCAACTCAAACCTTCAGCTCCCACCACAGATTTTCTACGGGATTTAGGTCTGGAGACTCCAGGTCACTCCAGGAGCTTAATGAGCTTCTTCTTGAGCCACTCCTTTGTTGTCTGCCGTATGTTTTGGGTCATTGTCATGCTGGAATACCCATCCACAACCCATTTTCAATACCCTGGCTGAGGGAAGGAGGTTTTCACCCAAGATTTGACAGTACATGACCCTGTCCATTTTCCTTTTGATGCGGTGAAGTTGTCCTGTCCCATAGCAGAAAAACATGCTCAAAATGTAATATTTCCACCTCCATGTTTGACAGTGGGGATGGTGTTCTTGGAGTCATAGGCAACATTCCTCCTCCTTCAAATGAGTTGAGTTGATGCCAAATAGCTCGATTTTGGTCTCATCTGACTACAATGCTTTCACCCAGTTCTCCTCTGTATCATTCAGATTTTCAGTGGCAAACTTCATCCGGGCCTGTACATGTGCTTTCTTGAGCAGGGGGTCCTTGCAGCCGCAGCAGGATTTCAGTCCTTCACGGCGTAATGTTACCTATTGTTTTCTTGGTCCCAGCTACCTTGAGATCTTTGACAAGATTCTCCTGTGTAGTTCTGTGCTGATTCCTCACCGTTCTCATGATCATTGCAACTCCACGAGGTGAAATCTTGCATGGAGCCCCAGACCGAAGGAGGTTGACAGTTCTTTTGTGTTATCACCTTCTCACCAAGCTGCTTGGTGATAGTCTTGTAGCCCATTCCAGCCTTGTGTAGGTCTACAATCTTCCTTTGACAGCTCTTTGGTCTTGGCCATGGTGGAGAGTTTGGAATCTGATTGACTGATTGCTTCTGTGGAAGCAAAGTGTCTTTTATGCAGGTAACGAGCTGAGATAAGGAGCCCTCACTTTAAGAGTGTGCTCTTAATCTCAGCTCATAACCAGTATAAAAGACACCTGGGAGCCAGAAATCTTTCTGATTGAGTGGGGATGAGACATGTATTTTCCTCCATAAAATGCAAATCAATGTATACATTTTTTTTGTTCTGAAGTGGGCTGTCCCCACGGGATGTCCTCGCAATCTAACAGATTTTGAGCACTTTTGGAGAGAAGAGTGGGCAAATATTGCCATATCAAGATGTGCCATGCTAAAAGACTGAGTGCTGTAATAATATCAAAAGGTGCTTCAACAAAGTATTAGTTATGCAACCAGGTTATTGTGAGTTTTTCATTTTGTATTTTTCCCCCTCAAAGATTTCAGTTTGTTTTTCCATTAAATTGTTCACATTATAGATCATATTAAAGGTTGAAAAAGTTCTGACATGATTTGTTTCATTTTTTTACATCACAAAAACCTGGCATTTCTACAGGGGTGTGTAGATGTTTAATATCTACGGTTTGTACCATATACTATGAGATGCCCAAACTCTTGGCAGTTTCATTTTAAGAATAACTTTTCTGAAATTGTTTCATTATTTGCTCATGCAGTCTTTTACTGAGTGATGATCCCCTCCATCCTCACTTCTGACAGACCCATCCTCTCTGGAATGATCTTTTAATACCCAATCATGTTACTGACCTGTTGCCAATTGACATAATTAGTTGTGTGATATTCCATCAGGTTTAGTATTTTAGAATTATACAACTTTTTCAGTCTTGTTTTGCATCTATCCCAACAAGCAAGGAAGGGAATGCATTTCACTATCAAAGCCCCAGCAGTTTGTCTCCCCGGTTCCCAAATGCATATATAGGATTGTTAAAAGATGGGTTGCAACGCAGTTAACATGCCTCTGTCCCAACTTTTTTGAAAAGTGTTGCTGGAATCAAATTCAAAGTGTGCATATATCTTTCAAGAAAAAATAAAATGTCTTGTTTTCCACATTCAATATGTTGTCTTTGTACTATTTGCTATTTAATATACAGTAGAGAATGAATGATTTGCACATTGCATTCTGTCTTTATTCTCATATTACGCAGGGACATTACTTTTCTGGAACCAGTGTAGATTAGATTAGGATGTATTTACTGGTACTTTCACGTTAATGTTTAAATTCACCTAATGCCAGGTTTCCTCTGTGTTCATTTCAGCTCATAGGGGATAGTAATAAGATAGTAATAGTAATAAAGGAACTGGGAAAATTTGTTAGAAAGAAAAAGGTGTAGAGTGAGGAAAACCCACATTGCAAACATAGCGCTAAAAACATTCATGCTTAGGGAAAAAACAAAGCTTGTGCACTGTGAAAGAAAATCACTGTTTGGTAATAATCTAGAGATAGCATTATACAGAACTGAGAGATGAAAATTTAGGCAAGTCAAACGTTTTTGGCATCCGTCTGTTTTATCGAGAAAATCTGTCTTTAAGTCTGAATCTAGACCATATTAAAAGAACTAACCACATACATCTCTCCTCCACAACAGACCGACACACCTACAGTATATTCATTAGAAAACAATGGTTGTTGCTAGATATAGGGAGTTCAACTTTGAGAATTGTTTATTGCTAAATAGGGGAACTTCCCCTTTCAGAACCTCTGAACCATAACAGACCCAAAGACTCGTTTAACCATGACTGACATCCTTTTAGCGTTTCTGCATCTGCAAAACCTTCATCCAGTTGATTGTTTCCACCTCCTTATCCATGATTGATGTTTAGAGCCATTAGCAAGGGCGATTAACCTATTTTTTATTGAAACGTAGGAAAAGAAAACACAGTCACCAATATCAACGGAGCAGTTCACAGCTCTGCAAAACCCTCTTAATTGCCTCAGTAGTTCAACAAATTGTCAGGCGTGCAACATTTACATTTTAAACGTACCTGAGGACGATGGTTTCCATTGCAGCGTGTGGAAACATGCCACCCTCAACAACTGCACTAGGCAAGAGATAAGGAATTACTTTAGATAAGAAAATACATTAATATAAAGGTCTATTTGCAATTACATTTTTTGGGTCAGCACAACATCCTTGAGTGAATATTCAAAAGATTCTGACAAAGTCAATTTATGAGGCAAACTTGTAATATGCGTCTTCTACCTGACCTGATGACAAATCACTGTGACAGGCTAGGAGCGGTAATGGAACAAGAGAGATACTGTATAGAGAAAAGAAAGCAAGAGAGTAAGTTCTGCAACTGGCCAAGTTATGATAATAGTGCTGCGTTGTCAAGCTCATATGATGAAGATATAACTTTGATTTGGGGGAAGATCATTTGGGGGACTTAAACTCAGCAGCAGATGCACAACATCTTGTCCTCTATCAGCAGTATTTAACTGTGTCACTCCCTAGCAAAAAGCATACATCACTGATCCCATGAGGTGTTTGATAGGCAAGGATAACACAGAGCAACCCACAAATACTATTGAAATCTAGCCTTTTCCAACGGTGGTGAATGAGCATATGTAGCCCAATGGGTATGAATAAAGTCAGTAATAAAGGGGACCATTTCAATAGCCCAGATAGCCGAATCATTCTGGGGACATGTCTGGCAGTGGCTCGGGTTAGAAGCTGTTCAGATGCCCTGGTACGGCATGCCGTGCCTGACATGTTGCTATAGAGAAGTGGAGGGCAGGGATCTGGGTCCCGCTGATGGACTACACATGGTCCTGCCAGTTGTGTGCGATGGTCATATCATCGAGAGGACGTCTTAAAGGAGTAAGTACAGAGAGAAAATTCTCTTGGCACAATTAGCAGTTTATTTTATATTTGCAAACAGAGACGCGTTAATAGCTGACAGGATGATCATCTGAGGAGCCTCTGCCGTAAATACGTGAACAGTCAGTATTAATTACAGTTAAAAGGGGTGTGGTAAGACGCAGCTGAGCTGACTTATGTCAACCAAAGGGAAGTTTCAACCAAAGGGAAGGCTTGTGTATATTCTTCTATCCTGTCCTAAAACCTGCATCTACCCCCATCCTGCTAAAGATTTTCGTTTATGTCAACACTTTATACTTCCTTTTCTTATTCAAACATGGGGAATCAGTACTTTAATCAATTAGAATACATCAGTTCTAGAATTTCCATAACAGGTGTAGCTTAGAACATTCCAGACTTATGAGGGCCCCTTGGCGAACCTTTTCGACTTCCTTGTGGGGCGGGGTTGGGGCACAAATGCGTGTGTGGGGGCAGTATTTAATATGCCTCAAAGACAGGATGACCAGGTATCTGGAAAGAGCTTTGGAAAGTGCTATACCAATGATGTGGCAAAAACAGAAAAGTGTCAAAAAAATTATGATACTTCTGTTGCTTGGATAAAAGCTGTATCTCCGTCTGTTTGAATAGGTCTTTCAGTCGTTTTTTTTTAAGAAATACATTTTTATAATGATTTGCCTTTTATTGAATAGAACAGTTTTGGATATATACAAAATCATCAGATATAATCCCATATCAAATCTGACATGTGCTAGAGCCAGCGGCTGTAATTGCTCTACCCGACAGAGCACTAATAAGATCACATTTTGACTGAACATGATTACTTAATAATTACTGATCATTGATGGCTAGGTCTTGGCAACAACCTCAATGTTCTTATCAAGTTGATCAAATCAACCCTGAAAATATGTTTGAAAAGCAGATGTCTTTGGTTTAAAGACAAATAGGTTGGGAAAACAATAATGTTTTTTTGTTTTTTTGGCAGCATTCGCCTGCATCAACCAAGGGCTGTGGCACACCACCACTGGCGTAGCAATCGGGGTGCTGGGGGTGTGGCTGCACCAGGGCCCGAGGTGGGTGGGGGCCGTGCTTGGCCTTCATGATAAATATTTGTTTGCATTTTTATTTCATGTAGTGTTGTTCTATGTGGTTATCTTAGTGAGACGTTGGCTGGTTATAATGAGGGATTGGTATAATACATGTATGTAATGTAGGTGGTATCAAGTATTTACCCAGGTATTCAAAAATATTAATGTACTGAATGTGCGCAACAAGGCCATGGCTCATTGGCCCTTATTTCATGAACAGATCCAGAACCAAGCATGATACTGCAGGCATCTGGTGAGACGAGGACCGGTCATAATGACTGGAATGGAATGTATGGTATGTGTTGGACACCATTACATTATTCATGTTCCAGACATTGCACTGTGCCCATCCTCTCCAAATAAGTTGCCACTGTCCCCCTGTACAGAATACCAACACACACCAGGGTAAAATGCAACAAAGCCGAAGGTTAATTACAGGAACAGATCCAAAGCATTGCATGATATCATCAAAGCTGATTAAGGGCAATAATTGTAACAGGGTTAAAGGGAACTTTGTTAATTTGACCAACAGATCCAAAGCCTTGCATGATACTATATCTGAATTATTTCAAGGTGGTGAATTGATACAAGGTTTAAGGGGACAATGTTTATTTTATTAACTGACCCATTTGCTCCAAAGCCAAGTATTATATTCTCAATTGTCCGATTTAGATCAAAAACATTGTTTGGTTATACCATAGCTATAACCAGTAGCTATAACCAGACATGGCTAAAGCATTTTTTGGAGTTCAGAAATAAAAACAGTATCAGTAGAAAACATTTTTTGTTACCTGTTTCCAGTAGTCAAAATTCGATTTACGGTAAAAGTGACAGATTGGTGCATCAAGTCAAATATGATATACTTATTGATTGTGCATGCAACATTTGGCAACATTGTTATTAAAGTACTAATGCAAAACCCCAAATCATAGATGGACAGCTGAATCGGAACAAAGCCCAATAATCAAAGTCCAGATTAGTTCACATTTTATTTTACATTGTTTGTCTTAAAGGGAACCAAATGTATACTTTGTTCTGTGTGATAAATTATTTTGAAACACTGATACTCAGTATCCATTATTAAAAGGTGACTAGTTTAATGGGGGAAAAATTCATAAGAGAACATGAAATATATTGCCTGCATAATGTGTACAGACACCTTTCACTGCAACAACTTGCAGTCTTTTGACATGTACCAGCTTGGCACAGTCTGAGTGAATTCAGCCCATTCTTCTTGGCAGATATGCTCCAGGTTGTAATGGTTGGGCGGAATGTGCTTGTGCAATGCACTTCTAATGGGATTAAGGTCTCGTCCTTGAATGGATCATAGCAGGACAATCACCAATTTGTTCTTGAGTCAATCCAATGCTGCCATTTGCCTTGTAGTGGGATTACTGAACGCCCACCCATCAATCCGACCGCAATACCCTAGCACGAAGCCTCTCTTATTGAACTATGAATATGTTACCTGTCCTACTGGCCCGGTTCTGGCAGGAAACAGCACTTTTCATGTTGACAGAATGGAATCATCTGTCTTTAAGGACCAGTTGTACGGAAACCCGGAGGTTTTATCATTCGCATGCGCGCTTCAGTAAGACTTCCATTGCAATGCTTTCGGTACTTTCAATGAGTAAAACAGTTCACAGGTGTAATATAATAGCTAGATGACTGCACATTCTTAACTTGTAATATGTAATCCACAAGTAGGATAATGCAGGCTCTAACGGAGCACTGAAATGCCAACCCATTTGCCGTTAGACGCACTGAACTCCAGATTGTTGGGTATTGGGAGGGTATTGTTGGGTATTTTTTATTTTGGGGTATTTTTCCCCCCCTTCATGTCACCTCTGGGGCATCGTACAGTAGCATTGGGATATTTCGATATTGAACATAATAGCCACAGATGCGCACAGCTTACTTGGAACACTTTTCTTATATTTTTATTAAGCAGCTAGTTGTGCCATGTGGTGTAATGGATAAAATGAATGGATATCAAAACCATCTGCCACATTTCCAACTAGAGACTTATATGAGCATCACAGCTCTTGGGCTGTATTTGGTGGTACGACCTGTCCTACATGGTTTGTAGATTGACGATTGTCTGGACTTTCCTCTATTTGCAGATGATCCATCAAACAATAAAAGTATGTACTTAAAACTGCTTGGAAATGGCTTTGTAACCCCTCCCAGACTCAAGGGCAACAAATATTTTTCTTCTTTAGGTAAGGCTGTACCTCCCAAGTAACACCAATCATTTTCTGTTTTTTCTCATTTGCACCTGCTTTGATGCACCTGTTTCTAGTTTTAACCATTACATGTGATTTCATGTGCATCACAAAATGAAGGGTATATTGGGGCTTTTAGAAATGTGGCCTTCAGGCTACTCCCATGACTAATAAACACTCCTAAATATGCAGAAGCAGGGAAACCAAGTCAAAGGATCTAAAGTATATGGTTGAGTGCGTAGTGACTGCCATACATCAAAATGTTATTGGAAAGTACATAAGAAAATCAGGGTGGATTGTCATACAATAAGCAAGACATACTTTGAATTTAAAATTATTTTTGCCAGTTTGTTTTGGCATGTCTTACAGCTCATGAGTGTCATAAAGGATACATTACACATGTTCCTGATAGTCAAATGTTTAATTTAACGCAGGTACCCTACAAAGTTCAGATTGTGCTGGTTTTTTGATCCACCTCAACATTAACAGCCTCCCCTTGGGGTCCAAATATGTTCCCGTTAAAATGTCTTAAAATTCAAATTTGAATACCCTGAATAATGGGTCATAATAGCTCAGTGTCTATTCATCCGCTCAAATCTAGAGTCAGATGTGTAGTAGTTTAATAGAATAATAGAATGCACTGTATGTGTTGACTGCTAAATAGCAGACAATCTTCAGTCACTACAGCTCTATGCAGGAAGCCTCAATGCTATCAGAGGGACTTTTCAGGAGGAAATGATATGGACCAACAAACAACAGTACATGGCAACTATAAAAGAAAGCAGTGAATTATTTGGCAGTACAAAACTTGCCACAACATTTAACAAATTCCTCACCAAATCAGAGCTGTACAAGAGAACGCATCAGTCGTTAGTTACAAAAAAAGGAGAAAGGAATATACTGAAGTAGTTTCAGATTAGCATAACCTACATGAACAATCAGTCTCTGCTGACTGACAAATCATGTTGTGGTGGTAATTAGAGAGCTGCAGCTCTAACAGCTTAGGTAAACCCAGTTAATTATGGCTTAACCTGATGGAAATGTGTAAAATATTAGGAAAATACTTCTTGCTGTATACTCCTTTGTACACTTGCAATCACTCGCAACAAACAGAAGCCCCCAATTACTTTATGGGTGAGAGTAAGCAAATTATACATTGTCATCTGATTGAAACTGAAGTATAAATGTAATTAGAATCATAACTTTGTAAGTCCCCAATATCAATCGAATAAATACACCAAGTCTGACCAGTTTACTCCAGGCTTTCCTTGTATACACAGTGAACATTTGTGTAAGTTACAGTGGCAACATCAAGATCGGTTGACATTCTTGCAGAACTAGCAGCAATGGTGTTCCAAAGAATAAAATACTTCCTTCCAAAACATTTCCTTTGGATCTTCAAGGTCTGACTGAAATGCTTTCTTTTATAATGAACATTGGTATCCAAAAAAAGTGTTCTTCGGATTGGCTTTCGTAGAATGAGGCTTAAGCAAAAATATATATATAGTTAAAAGAGCAGCTAGAAATATACATGCTGAACAGAAAGATATGAGCCATCACCCACACTAATTGAAATTGCGACAGGAGATAGAATTGACGCTGTTTCAAAGGAACAAAAAAGTAACAATGTGACTGGCAAATTATCAGCACGAAAGGTCATCAAGGAGACATCAGGCACGAGCCAAAATCTCCCCCAGGAACACACCACATCAAAGCGCCCTCTCTCTATACAACATTTGGTACCGGCATAACTGTTCTCAATGGTGCTAAAGAACTGCAGGACGCTCACCTTTTTCAATGCAAGAAAGAACATTTGTGTCATTAGCAAATTAACATCTGACAGGAGACAGTCACCAGACCACAACAACGGTGGTATGCTAACCGAACTAACACGCATTTCCAAATATTGATTAACATACACAGTTACATTACTCTATGTCACATGTTATTGCTTTTTTATTTCTGTTGTTTATAATCATATCTTGTTCTACTTCTACGTTATTCCATAGCTCTGTGTGGATGTTTTAGACCAGACGGCCACCACTGACATGTTGTGGTGTTCTACAACATGCTTGACTTGGCTGATTTCAACCCACACGGGCTGTTCGAACAATGCCTGAATAGCACCATACGGGTCTTGCATATGGACCACACAAGAGACATACTGCATTATTCCACCCGAGCTGTTGCTGGAGCCAAATTGTACATGTTTCCTCACCAAATAGCCCACATGTGCATAGAGAAGAAACTGCTAGGTGGTGAGATGCACTCAAAACAAGCGTGATTTCTTTTTTGCATATTTCTTGCTCAAAATGAACACACATTCATTCTAATTCCATTGCGATGAGGAATTAGATCCCGCAGATACAAATGGGGAACAAGAGTGGATGGGAAAACATTTTCCAAAGGTGGTTGTCTCTCATTCTAGTCTCACATCTTGAACATGTACTTAAATGCTCTCATTGTCTCACTGATAAAATCAGGTTGTTCCTTGGTGGGAAAGGAGAAGCTCTGGGCGGTTGCCACGTGCTGTGTGTCTCTCTCTGTAAGCTACATTAAGGCACTTACTGGCCAATGTGCATTTAGTTGTCTTGTTCTGATTGCCCTTAATTTGGGATTTCTATTAACCGACATGGAATTGTTCACAATTAGTTATTTTTGAATTCTAAGTTGATTTTGAGTTCTAAGTTGAAAATACTCAACTGCGATTTTGCTGAAAATTTTTGAGTGTTTTAATTCGTGACCACGTTTTTCCTGGCATGAGTGGATTTTCAGAAACAGGGGTAAGCCATTTTTGTAGCAACAGTACTACTGTGTTCCAGAGATACTGATTCAAACTAATTGGTAGTTCCAACCTGACATCACGGTCACTGTTTGTTTTAGAAATGATAAAACAAATGAAAGGCAGCCTAAGGTGGTCCAGCATACTAAGCCAATGCATTCGGTACACAAGTACTACATCAATGTGTGTTCAAGTCTAACCAGTTATGGAATCTTGTGTGAGCGACAGTCATTCTGGTCAAGAGCCCCACGTATGGCTCCCTTGTGTGTTCTCTGGACTACTGACATTGCAATGAACATTGAATGCGAAGACGGTTCTCTGACAAGATATGAAAGAATGTCGGGCAGCTCTTTATCTCAACCTTTTTCATTTTTATGTGCGTGTGTAACACTGGGTTCTAAGTTTATTCTGTCCTCTGGAATCACATGCAGTGACAGACTTTCTGTTCAGACAGAGGCAATAGCCTCCGGCCTCAAATCAGTGGCGGTGTGAAGTGGGCGTTGTTAAAAGTAATGATATTAGTGATATAACAAAGCAACTCTCAGATCAAGACTACCACATCCTTCAATCAAGTACGCTTTCAACACACAGACGTGTAGTTCAGGCCTGCACCATTAAAGGGGGAAACCGAAATGTCACCAGTAGTCCACTTCGATTTGGACTCACCTAACCCTAAATATTCTGCATTTTTTTGACATCAAAATAATTATAAAAACTTTTTGACTTAAGGGCCCAAGTAATTATATCACAATGGTGTGGTTTTCTGTTAATTTATGCTTTCCATTTATTGGCATAGATATCCTGATTATTTTTGCCTCCAGACATGGCAATAGAGGAATAACTCCATAATCTTAATTTTATCATTGATAACCCAATATGGTATTCACACCTTCACAGGCCACTACAATACATATACATGATAATGCATCAAATTTATTTTATATAGCCCTTTTACATCAGCAGCTGTCAAAGTGCTTTTACAGTCACCCAGCTGTTACATTCCTAACACCAATTGCTGCTCTAATGAAAGGGAACAAATAAGTACAACTGACTGACAAGACACTAAGGTTCTGTCAGAGTATCAGGCTGGATTTAATCCCATGTTGTAGCAGCATATCTGCACTGGAGGCAGCAACATGAAATGAAAACTTCCCTAGTTCACAAAATTGTCATCTTACCAATCTAGTACTGCATTTTTATTTGGAGGGGCAGAATGACAATCTGGTGGGGCATTGCCCGTAAACTCCTTTGAATTCATCGGTTCCAAAAATATCAGGTTCCAGCGTTCATGGCGGAGATACCGCCTCCCTAACAGAATGGCGATGAGAGAAAATGTTTCATGATTTAATGATTAAAAAAGGAAAACTTTATAAAACATTAGTTACTTTTGAATCACCGATGTTGATCATGCCAATGTGGTGTTCTGTGCCTGCTCGTATTAATTACAGTCAAGCGAGAGAGAACAATCCTTGTGGAGATTGTACCCCAAAGCAGCCTTATGTTGCGAGAAGAGATTTCACTGGTAACAGGTTCTGCATAGTATGGACATGGTCATTCCGTTTATACCATGCCAACAAACATATTCAAAGAATATACTAAAAATAATTACAGGCCCTCTGACTTCCACCCGTTCATCCTCAGCGGCGCTGAGAAAATGTTACCCCTGGGTAAACCCCTGGGTAAACCCCTGGGTAAACCCCTGGGTAAACCCCTGGGTAAACCCCTGGGTACACCTGGTCGTCTTGATGCAGCTTTAATCCTGGTGCCACTCAGGTTCTACTGAAATGAACTAAAAGTCCAAAGACATTTCATACATATATCCTATCAGAAGAACAATCATTATTGTATTAATTAGTATTAAATCGTAGCCAAAGCAGTACATTTACCATCATTACCTGTCAGCCATGAATAGCATGAGTTTATTTATCTCTATATTCCTAATAGGCCGTCTTTCCCTGACATCGTTAGTGAAAACTTCAGTGCATCCCTTGCTGAAACCAAAAGATTGAAATAATTGGACTCTGCTGTATGTCGGTCATAAAAATTAATATTCTGCCCTGCATGAATGATCTTCTCCTCATAACTTTTCAAGGGCATTGACATTTCTCCTCCTCAGCATAATGGTCCAGATTTGGAAGGGTTTAGTTCATAACATGTTTCTTGTCTTTTTCTGATTTTCTGGGCCCAGCGACTCCTAGTTTCTGGCTGCGCAGGCTGAAGAGGATGCATTAGCTGGAAGGAGGGACTGATTCACGTTTGTAAATTAGCTAGCATCCTAGCGCGGAATGCAAGCTGGGAACTTTCCACCTGTTCAACTAGTTAGACATGGTGTGTTTTAAAAGGACATTTCACCAGAGGTGATTGCATTATGTTTCTGATATGTGGCCAGTAATCGTCTGGGAAGGAGATTTGCACACTATACTATATCTGAGAATGCATTGAAGGAGCAAGAAAATAAATGTAGCAATGATTTGTATCATTTTGCAAAGGGATATACTGTAAGTTGTACGGCCTGACCCTTGATTGGTCCCATTTCTCAGCAGAAGCCTACCTCTCAATGTTCAATCATTGCTACTATTTTTCCCTCCATTTTTCCCCTCACTGTACTTGTTTAAATGGCAGGTTTCCAGTCCTGTTTTCCGGAGGTTACATGGTGACTGCAGGTTTTTAGGCACTGTTAATGGGTTGACTGTGGCCATCAACAATGGCATGCTGCCTTTTACATTTGTAATGTTTAGTGTTGCCTTAATGTCACAATCACGGATTTGGTTGGGGCAGAAAGGAATAGTGGCCTGCATTTTCAACGTTCCTCTAGTGAGACCACAGGTTTGACGGGTTTCAGTGGGGAGGCCATCACATTTCTTTTGGGATAAGTGGTGGGTTTGGACTCCATAGAGGTTTACCAAGTGACCAAAACCAAGAAACCGGGAAATGAGTTATGATCTAAAGCAATATTGTTTGGTTGAGTCAGAATTTTATCATCTGAAAGGCTGGATTCCAGGCTGCCCGGAGCTATAATCATCCTTAAAAGGCCTGATTGAATTTAATTTTCAAATTAAGATATGCACATAAAGATAGTGTCATAGCGTTCTCTGTTCTTCAGGGAACTGGGGTTATACACATAGCCTCAAGTTTAATATTGGGGAAAGGGCTTGCACTCTTCCCCTGACTTGTACTCTTGTCATGCCTAGAATAATATTTCAGGCTTTTTCAGATCAAATGTGATTAACACATACTGATACTGGAGACCTTCCCAGAGACTCTTAGACTTCATGCTGGAAGTTGAGATTGACTAGTTTAAAGTTACGCCTGGATTCTGGCAACATGTGTGTTAGAGAAGAGGTGTCCTTGGGCATGAAGAAAGTGTTTCCCTACTAAATAGCTTCAGTGAAAGCATCAGAGGACAGGATGATGAACAACGGTTATTGGGTGGTCAGTGTGTGACAGAAAGTGAGGGAATGTGTATCTGGGCTGTGACCTGCATTCCAAGTGGGTGGTGAGGACCAGGTCGGCTCTGCACCCCTTAATTATTTCACATCACCCTGTAGGACAGACTACACACAACCAGCACACCTGTCCGTCACCTCTATTCTTCAGACACGCCCGCCAACCCATGTTGTCAAGGAAATGCTAGACCTGTGCAACACAGCTTATTTGTACCCAGTCACCAAAACTAATGAAAAATACAGCCACCGCCATCTGGTTTTTAAATAACTGTAAAGCAATTGCATTTACAAAATCAAAATCAGATAAGTATGTGTGGGAATCTACTTGCCCTTTTAAGTTTGTTAAAGTTTTGTAGTGCTTTCTAATAAAATAGATTGAATTACCATGTTCCAGCTGTGCTCTTCTCCAGGCTTATCTACACAGTCACACATACCAAGATGTTGGAATTATCTCCTCAGTGTCTTTCTCCACATGGCCAAGGTGACAGACCGGTGATGGTACACATTGGAACACTGGAGCGAGAGACAGTCCAATGAGAGAATGACATGGGATGGTATGAGTATAGTCAGAACAATGATTGAGAATGCGGAGTGTGGCCGGTCAGGGGGAGGGTATCTTGACAGGGTGACAAGGCCTGAAAGAATAGAAAGGAGCTTTGTGGAGGAGAGAAATTGGTAGAGAAATCAGAGAAGAAAGAGGCAAAACGGAGTAGAGAAAGAGAAAAAGAATAGAAAGAAGGGATGGATAGATGTTTTAATGAGATTTTCCTGGGATGTACCGTTGTGTTATTCAGAATTGTCATTACTGCAGCACTTTAGAGCGGTGTTTGACCTCATTAGACATGACCAACCACTCCCATACACACATTCCCTATCTGCCAGACACCTGAGACCTTTACTGATATATACTTTAACACAGCACAGATGGCATTTAACACGGTTTAGGCAATGTTTGAGGTGTGTGCGTGTATGTGAATAATAATTAATCGGATGTATATTTATACAATCAAGGTACTCAAAGTAAAAGCAATCCTAACCTGTGTTGCATCCACCTGGTTGATACCTGGCAATTAAAATTGGGGCCAGTTTGGGAAAAGCAAGGAAAATGAGGTTAACACACCCACTATTACATTTTGATTTACCCTTTATGTACAGTTTCCTCTACAAGAGTGAACAGCATACATAGCTAACAATATATATGCAAAGAGAATTCACAAACAAATCAAATGTAGAACACCACATAATTTCATTAATGCAACCATTAAATAATTTATAAAATCTTAGGTAAAATGTTGTGAAAATGTGACCATCATGCATTGAAATCCCATACATAGCTAAAAGGTCTTATATCGACATTTCTCAGTGCCATCACTTCCCGAGACAGGAGGTAAAATCAGATATAAGATATTATAAATATCCACATACTGTATCACCATATTTTAGCATAAAATTATGAGATTCATATCTTCAGTGATTTGTATTGAACAATATTCTGTAAACTAAATAAGAGTGACTCAGATAAAATCTCTAAAAAATATTCCTATTAAGGAATCAGAATAATAATGAATTGGTGGATCACAAATATTTTCCTTAGAATAGGTTTCACTCAAACACCACTTGATATGGAGGACCAAACCTGAAATAAATTAATAAATGACTGTATCAATAAATATATTTATACATAAAATGTAATAATACATGTATTAAATCAAAATTATTTCTTTATTTAATAAATACATGTATTTCCGTATTCTTGTATTTCTTCCGTATTTCCTTGTCCTCAAGCTAATGAGAGGGCGAAACTACCAGTCAGACATAGCAATCAAGCCCAGAGCAGCAGATAACATCATACTAGGAAGACCGTTGAGTACTGTTTTAGATCCTTGGCATGTCCCCATGTTGCCAATCACTATTCCTTGTTCAAGCATTGTTTCTGCATAGGTGACATCAATAAGACACAGAAAAACCAAGAAGTGCTTTCAGAAAAAACTTTTTTTTTGCAAAGTGAATAGATTGAGAACAGCGTACAATTAGAAGGCCTGCATCGTGCAATCTTAAGTCACGTGTAGATGTCTATGGCTGGAACATTACACCATGGTAAGTAGGAGCAAGTCCATGTAATGCTTTATAGGTTAACAATAAAACCTTAATATCAGCCCTAGCACAAACAGGCAGCCAGTGTAAAGAGGCTAGCACTTGAGAAATTTGTCCAAATTGTTATCTTCTAGTTAGAATTCTAGCAGCCGTGTTCAGAACTTATTGAAGTCTATTTATCAGGGGAACCAGAGAGAAGTGCGTTGCAGTGAGCTATTCTAGAAATAACAAAAGCATTAATAATATTTTCTGTCCTTTTTTGATAAAAAGGTTTAAGATTTTTTGCAGTCTTCTGAAGATGGTAAAAGGCAGCTCTTGAGATATATTTTCGATGTTCATTAAAGGAGAGGTCAGGGTCGAGGGTAATGCTGAGGTTTCGCACAGTTTTTTAGGATACGACCATACAACAATGTTCCCTGTAAGATCTGCCAACAAAACTGTTTCTTGGAACCTAAAACAATTATTTCCGTTTCAAAACAAGAAGTTTGCCATAATTCGTGTCCTGATATCTGAAACGCATGCTTCCAAAGTAGCTAATTTTGGGGCTTCTCCATGTTTCATCAACATACAACTGTTATCAGCATAAGAAGGAAAATAGATATTGTGATTCCGGATTTTATAACACAGAGGCAGCATACAGTGGATATAGAAATTCTACACCCCTGTTAAAATGCCAGGTTTTTGTGATGTAAAAGAATGAGACAAAGATAAATTGTGTCAGGAATGTTTTCATCTTTTAGTGTGACCTTTAATGTGAACAATTCAATTGAAAAGCAAACAAATCTTCGAGAGGTAAAAATATAAACCTTACAATAACCAGGTTGCATAAGTATCCAAACCCTCTTATAACTGGGGATGTGGCTGTGTTCAGAATTAACCAAGCACATACAAACTCATGTTAAATAGAAGTCATTACACACCTGTAATCATTAAAAGTGACTGATTAATCACAAATAAAGTTCAGCTGTTTTTTGTTGCATCTCTGAGCAAAAGCCATGGTCCGCAGAGAGCTTCCTAAGCATCAGATGCATCTCATTGTTGAAAGATAGTCAGGAGAAGGGTACAAAAGAATTTCCAGAGCATTAGATATACCATGGAACATAGTGAAGACAGTTACCATCAAGTGGAGAAAATATGGCACAGAGACATGAGACTGAACCTTTTGGCCATAATTCCATAAGCAAGCAAGCAAATTTATTTATGTAGCACAATTCATACATAGAAGCAATTCAATGTGCTTTACAATGAAAATAGAAATAATGCAATAGAATCAAAACAGTCAGGTCCATCATTAGCAGATTGATACATTTACACTGTTTATCCTCTGACAGCACCAGAACTTCCATTACAATTGGTAAAAGATAGCAAGATATACATTTAATAACAAAATAAATCAAGAAGAGAAATATAAAATACAGCATCATAAAAAAACTTGGAATAATAAAATTGAAATAGAATATAAAAACATAGGAAGCTATAAGGCTCACAGTGTGTTTAAGTTTAAGATCTAAGTCATAGGCACTTGAAGAGAAGTGTTTTAGCCTGGATAAAAAGAAAATGGACACATTTGGTGAACCTCTAAGATCTTCTGGTAGTTTATTCCAGTTGTGTACAGTATAACTGCTAAACACAGCTTCTCCATGTTTAGTTTGGACTCTGGGCTCTACTAGCTGACATGAGTTCATGGATCTAAGAGCCCTGCACGATTTATATTCTTCAAACATATCAGAAATATATTTGGGTCCTAAACCATTCAGAGATTTATAAACTAGAAGCATCACTTTAAAGTCTATTCTGTAACTGACCGGAAGACAACGCAAAGATTTAAGAACCGGAGTGATGTGCTCTGTCCTCTTGGTCCTGATTAACATTCTAGCAGCTGCATTCTGAATGAGCTGCAGCTGTTTTACAGTCTTTTTAGGGAGTCCAGTAACTCCGGCCATCTAGATAAGGTCCGAACCAATCAAGGACGGTCCCAGAAAGTCCTACCCGATTTTCCAGCCTATCTATAAGCGTGCTATGATCTACAGTGTCAAATGCTGCAGTGAGATCTAGTAGAACTAGAACTGTTATTTTATCAAAATAAGTATTCAGCCGTATATCATTTAAAACTTTAATCAGGGCCGTTTCAGCACAGTGGTGAGGTCGGAAGCCTGACTGAAATTTGCCTAAGATCTCTTGAGGTCACAAAAAAAAAAAAAAAAAAAAAAAAAAAAAAAAAAAAAAAAAAAAAAAAAAAAAAAAAAAAAAAAAAAATCACTGAGCTGATTGAAAATATCATTGAGAAGATTGTATTCAATAAATGGGAAATTAGAAACAGGTCTGTAATTGTTCATTATTGATGCATCCAGTAATCTTTTTTTTAAATAATGAAAACTACACTGCACATCACCCAAAGAACACCATGCCCACAGTGAAGCATGGTGGTAGCAGCATCATACGTTGGAGATGTTTTTCCTTCAGCTGGAACCGGGGCCTTAGTCAAGGTGGAGGGATTTGTGAACAGCTCCAAATACCAGGCAATTTTGGCACAAAACCTTCAGGTGTCCATTAGAAAGCTGAAGATGAAGAGGATGTTCACCTTTCAGCATGACAAATACCCAAAGCATACATCCAAGTTCACAAAAGCATGGCGTCACCAGAAGATTGCAATTTTGGAATGGCCCAGCCATACCCCAGACCTGAATTCAGTAGAACATCAATCACATTTATTTTATAAAGCCCTTTTTACAACAGCAGTTGTCACAAAGTGCTTTCACAAAACACTCGGCCTTAAACCCCAGGGAGCAAACAACAGTAGTGATGAACTTCAGTGGCTAGGAAAACTCCTTAAGAGAGCCTCTTTTGGCTGTGCCGGGTGAACATATTGAAGAGCTACATCCTGTGCAAGGTCAGCCGATGTTTAACATAATTAACTGGTACTTATTTTTCGTATGTGTACAAAATTCACAATTTTCTTTGGTAAAACTGGATCCAGATTCATTAAGCAATTGTAAGGCGATATTGATCCTCCCATTCCTTTCAAAATATGTTTCCCAACAACTGAATGACTTCGTGAAGACACATACCTTTAAGAAATGCTCTAGTCCGGTTTCAGACACCATCATAACACTGAGACTGTCATGAACGGGAGTTGGGACCCAATCGCGGATGGGAAGGGCGAGGGGGAAATGACAGGCAGAGTAATCGGGGATAGCCTAAGAATCGACACACAGACAGGCAGCGGAGGTACTAACCGGAGGCAGGTCTAGTAGTCGAGGATTAGCCGAATTTCCGTACATGAGCGGACAGCAGAAGTACAGACAGGTAGCAGGCAGAGTAGTCGGGGACGGGCAGAAGGTCAATACACGAAGAGCTCGGACAGACCGTAAACTCGCTAGTGGCTGAGAAGCGCATGTGGTTATAGACCATGATCCCGCAGGGAAGCGATGACAGGGATCCGTGTAAATGCTGTTGGCAATGAGGCGATTGGAAACAGGTGTGCGATCGTAGGTCAGGAACAGGGGTGGGACTTGATGATGAGCAGGTGCGTGATCACAGCTCAGGGATGCGAGGACCCGCCTACGCGTGATCGCGTAGACGGTGACGAGACAGAGGCTGCACTGATAAAAAAAAGAATTTGACAAAGATAAATCATGAGAACTTTTTCCACTTTTAATGTGACCTATAACATGAACAATTCAATTAAGAAACAAACTGAAATCTTTGAGGTGGGGAAATAAAAAACTCACAATGACCTGGTTGCATACATGTGCACACCCTTAAACTAATACTTTGTTGAAGCACCACTGATGGTGCTTCAAGTGTAGTCTGGCCCAGGGTTGTGGTGACCAGAAAGGCCTGATACTGTCCACCCTTGGTGTCTTGCCAGATGGGCTCTCATCGCCACTGGGATGCTCTCTGTCCAATACCATTCGGGGGCAGAGTCACTTGTTGTCTCTCTGTTGCGCACTGGTGCAATTGGGCTATACTCTGCTGGCAATACTTGGCCTACATTCAGGGTGGTTGCGGTTGGTAGGTTTCCCTTTGGTTGATGCTTGGCAATGTGGGTGGATTGATTTCCTGCCTGTTGGGCCCTGTCCGGGGCCTCCTCCGGATAGGGCCACAATGTCACTGGACCCCCCCCCCCCGTCTCAGCCCCAACGTCTTATGCTGCTATATTATTGTGCTGGGCGAGTGGGGGTTAAATGTTCACTGTTTTCTGTCGTTTTAAACTTAAAAGGAAATGAGGTCTCAACCCACACCTGCGGAGTACCAGGCTTGACTCATTGTTGTCCCTGTCCAAAATCCTCCTGGTTGTGTTGCAGATCAAGATGATACCTGGCGATTTCACCTGCCACTCTGCTGACAGAAGAAGTTAATGTATTCCTACTTCACTTGTTGAACATTGTTTTTTTGCTAACTTTGCAACTGTATCAAAGAGGAATTTTGGATTGTTTTTGTTCACCTCAAGCAAGTTGGAGAGATAAGCTTATCGAGTATATGTGAGAGCTTTTAGGTATTGTAGTGTACTGTCTTTCCAGGTAGAGCGCCACTTTTGCCACATCTGCCTTTTTTGTCTATGTAAGACAATGTTGGCTTCTGGCTCTTTTGCAGAATAATGAAGGACCCAAGTCGGGGGAGGGAAGCGTTCCTTGATGTTTATTCACAAAATATAGTACATGTCTGTCTTAGTTCTTCAGCCTCCTTTCCATCTCTCTTGTGGTCTTTCCAGATGTCTCTGTGCTCCTCCAAATGTCCGTTGTTATTGGGTCCACACACATGAAGTATGGACAGGCTGTATAGGGGATGTATGGGGTAGTGAGCCTCACATGTCCAACTATTGTCCTTTGTACAGTTTCCAAGAAAGTAAAGAAAATTGCATATATTTGCAAAGCAACATTACTCTATGTTGTGTCCTCTAGAACTAAAATAAACCTATATTATCAGGAACAGACATTCTTTCTCACAACAGACTACTGGAACATTCAACATACAGGCAACATAAGTAGTGTAAAATTTAGGTTTTCCTTACAAGAGCAGCAGAATCAAATCTAATATATTTCATGAAGCCCTTTTACATTAGCAGTTGTCACAAAGTGCTTTTACAAAACACCCGGCTTTAAATCCAAAGGAGCAAACAACAGTAGTGTTGTTTTTCAGTGGCTAGGAAAAAGGCAGACTTTTAGGAAAAAACCTAGAGAGGAACAAAGCTCAGAGGGGTGACCAGTAAACATATTAAGAGTCCAAATTGTATTAACTAATAAATGCATGTGGGCTGAGTCCGGAGTCTATTTAAACCTAGTCCAGGTTTGAAGCATGTCCAGACAAGCCTCCGGTTGTTTGTTTCGAAATTTTAGGTACAATTAAAAGGCCTGCATCTTGCGATCTAAGTTTACAAATAAAATATTCTTTAGATTTGTAAGGGGATATGCCATCCACACATATGAACTGATTTCTTTCAGATAAATACGACTTAAACCAAGATTAAACATGTCCACTTAATCCAATATGGGTTTCCAGTCTCTCTAAGAGAAGGGAGTGATCAATAGTGTCAAAAGCAGCACTAAGATCAAGAAGCAACAGGACAGATGTGGAACATATGTCTGAGTCCATTCAAAGGTAATTTGTTACCTTCGTGAGTTTATTCTCAGTACTATAGAAAGGCCCTTTGATATTAAATGTCTGTCCTGTATGGGGCTGGGTGAATGAATCACATTTTTAAGTGAAACTATACTTTGCACATTGTTTATTTTCCCGGGACCTTGTCAAATAAAGTTTATTTTCTCTTCAGTGGGTGGTTTGATCTAACCATGATGTGTCATACATTTGGTGGTCTTTTAAACACCAAATGCGAAAGATGTTTGAAAATAGGCTGTGGTAGTGGATCGTTATCAACATGTACCAGTGCTTCCAAACAGATTTCTTCAGTTTATTCCCTAATGTTCAGTATTGGTTACATGGAGGGTTGTGTTCTTATTTGTCACAAATGTAACCGCTTCGCTCAAATTGGACAACATGGGACTCGAACCAGAAAACTTCTGATTGACTCTCACCCACAAAGTGTCATTACCATCGCCCCACAAAGGCCAGGTCCCTGGCAGAACAAGGGAAACAACTTCTTCAAGGTCTCAGAGCGAGTCATGTAATGCTGTCAGCGTCAACAAAGCATACACTATTACTGTTTTCCTTTATCATAATTTCTTCTGTTTTTTAGGGTATAGTCTGGGTACTTTTGTCTTAAATGCATAGAGTAGGGTCCTAAAATATCCTAAAATATGCCAGATTCCAAGACAATGGCTTACCTAGCTAGACCACCGTAGGAAACAGCATCTTTCAGAAGGATCACATTCTGAGATATAGGGGTGTTTAAATACATCAACGGTAGCATTTCTATCAGTAGTGGGGCCAGAGTTTAGTGTATTATTTTAGGAAAATAATAATTGAACTATTTCCCAGAAATGTGCCATGTTGTCTTATTCAGACATAGCTTAGTTTATAAGTATCCCCATCAGTCACATAATAATAATTAATTAATATTGAGTTTGCAAATTCCAACCATGCAGTGGTATGATACAAATATAGGGGAACTAACAATTGGCAGTTAAATGTAGGTGGTAACAGGGACCCCAGGGGCCGGGACATAATTTAACGTTTAGGACCCAAACCACGGGCCAAAAAAGGTATAAATAGCAATGCTGTTACTGTTCATAAAACAGGTCATAAACGTTTATTGTTCAATGTTTTAGCTAGGTAGGACTAAATACCAAGATTGACTGACTCATAAATAATTCAATTTAAACCAACCAAATGGGCCCCCCGAGGCCTGGGACAACGTTACCGGTTGTCCTGTGGTGGAAATGTTCTTATTCCATAGTACAATGAAATCATATTGCTTATTCTATGTAGAACCCAGTCATTTGGTAAGGCCATTATGTGTTTCGGCTCAGCTCAAAATAGATAGCTATAGTTTTGGCCAAACTTCTCAGGGGCTGTAAACATCTTGTTATCTTTTTAAGCCAAAGGCTGCAGAGAAGCTGGTGAGACATGTTGACTACACTGTGTGCTGTACTGAATGTATATAGGCCATGAGCTCAACCTTCAACGGTGAGCTTTTGACTCTGTTGAGAGTGCTGTTAACTGCTCCAGGTTTATAAATCTTGAATAAAGCTTTTCTTGTGAAAATAATCTACAATCTCTGTGCCTTTCCCATTTAGTGATTTCCACAACAGTCCCCCCCGTCAGCGTCACTGGGTGGTAATATTGTAGCAACTTATTTAAAATGTTTTATCAAATATGCAAAGCCACCATTTTAACATGGCTCTGACTCATCATCCTGAGCTGTACAATGCTGTATGATATTAGCTAGCTTCTGCTGTATGATATCTGCTGGTCCTGCACCAGCGACGACGTCCTTCTCTGCTCCGGTGCCCTGTCTCCGGGGAGCGGAACCTCCCTCTCTAGCTCTACCGGCGCCTCCTGCTGTCCAGGCACTATGTCCTGCTCTGGGGGCGAAGCCTCCTCCTGTCCCGGCATCACGTCCTTCTCCGGGGGCGGAGCCTTCTCTTGTCTGGTGCCACGTCACGCTCCGGGGGCGGAGCTGCCTCCTGCATCAACACCACGTCCTGCTCTGGGGGAAATATGCAACGCCTGTCCTGGCCCCGCAACCTTCTCCGCCTTTCCTACCTGGGGCCTTCCTGGTCTTGCAGTCGGGAGGCCACGACTTGGGGGGGATTGCTGTCTGGTCTTGGCTATGAGGATGCCCCTAGCCATATCTCTCTACACTGGCTCGGGGCCATAGGTCAGACCTGGCAGGAAATAAATGCTTCTAGGCATCTGCGTATTTTATGTGAGGTGTCCCTAATCAGAGGCATCTAGCTCTGATTAGGGACCCTATTTATGTGACCCTAGTTTTCCTGTTGTCGTCTATTACTGTTTGTCCCCAGGATGCTGTTTGTGTGCTGTTCCCTTTAGTTTTGTTTGTCATTTCAATAAATCTGCAATTTGGGCCTTTTGAACTATCAACCCTGCCTGCGCGTACATCCGCCACACACCAAACCGTGACAGCCACTCAGAAAATGCTTGGTTAATCTGGCATCAACAAAAACTTGACAAAAGCCTTTCCTATTATTTCTTGCTACTTTTTGAAATAAATGTCACAGTATTTCTAAGTTGCCAATAGTGAACTCAATTGTGTAATGTTGTGACAGTTCCCACGGTGCGTTGTGGTTGTTAGTTACACCAGCCTTGCTTAAAGGAAAAAAACAAATATTACATTTTACGTCTGTAAAAAGTAATAATTTCACCTGAGGGACATCTCTAAGCTAAGATCCTCACTCCACAAAATGTCTTTGGACTTTCCTACCGTCTAATCTACTCTCTCCATGAACCTCAATGCAACCTGCGTTCAGGCCATGCAAATCTTCATTTACCAAGCAAATGTTTCAAATTCTATGGTTTAATGTACTTCAAGGTAATCTTTGTAAAATGAAAAGCGTTATACAAATGCATTTTTATTTCCTCTTGCCCTTTCTGAGTCACAGCTGGCGCAGTATGAGGCTGGAGGATTTCTCTCTGATTGTCTGACAGAGCTTGTCCCTTAAGGCCATCATGTTGCATTTCCTTCCTTCCGCTGTTACATAGTTTTTCACACACACACACACACACACTCTCTGTCTGTCTGTCTCTCTTTCTCTCAACCCTTTCACATTGTCACTGGACTCTTGTTCTTGTCAACCCCCCTTTTTTGTCACACCATAACCAAAGCTGTTAAACAGATAAGAGAGAGGATGACCAAAACAGAGAAAAGTGAAGAACGACAAGGTTTAGGTAAGAATAATATCGTAGGCTGTTCCAACTAGCATGAATTTCATCACGGCTACTCATAATGTAACTCAGTAGTGTGTGTGGCCCCCATGTGCTTGTATGCACAACATCTGGTCATGCTCCTGATGAGACGGCAGATGGTGTCCCGGGGGATCTCCTCCCAGACCTGGATCAGGGCATCAGTGAGCACCTGGACAGTCTGTGGCGCTACTTGGCTGCGGTGGATGCACCGATATATTACGTTCCAGAGGTTCTCAAAGTTCTCTTCTTCCTACACTGATTAAGGAGATTTGGCATGGACTCCAGGATACTAACCAACTTCTACAAGATGCACTATTGAGAGTATCCTGTCCAGCTGTGTCACCGCCAGGTATGGCAGCTGCCCCGCCCTCGACCGTAAAGCACTTCAGAGGGTGATTAAAACAGCAGAGCACATCACAAGGTCTGACCTGCCATCCCTGCAGGATCTCTACACAGAGAGGTGTAAGAGGAGGAGCAAACGAATCATTACAGGGCCCAGCCACCCATGCCATGAACAATTTACCAAGCTGCCGTCAGGCAGAAGGTACAGGAATATTCTATCATAAACTAACAGGCTACGGGACAGTTTCTTTCCTCAGGCTATGAGGCTGCTCAATTTAGGAACTCCTCTTCCCTTCCATCCATAGTCCCATGCACACCTGTCACTTTATATCATACTCATCTGCCAATTATGCACACCTGTCACTTTTGCATTGCACTACAGTTGTACAGTTGTATAGTTATTATTGATGCATGTTTTTATATAGTGTTATTATTGATTGGTTGTGTTATCTTTTTCTTTTCAAATTATAAATACTGTTACTTTTTAAAACTTTAACTGCACTGTCGGGAGTAGGAAAACCAAACATTGCATTACCATAACTTTTTATTGCAAATCACAAATAAACCTTTGAACTTCTATTTGGTATCAATGCCTTTGTCATCCAGGAAGTGCCCACAGCCTCTGGCCACATGAGGCCGGGGCATTGTCCTGCACCAGGAGGAACCTAGGGCCAACTGCACCAGCATACGGTCTGGCAGTGCTCCTCCTGTTCCTCCTCACACATAGGAGCAGATACCGGTCCTGCTGCAGCTCTCCTTGTATAATGGCCCATCTCTTGGTATCACCTCCATTCTCTTGAGACTGTACTGGGAGACACAGCAAACCTACTTGCGATGACACGTATGGGTGTGCCATTCTGGAGAAGCTAGATTGCCTGTGCAACCTGAATGGGCTGCCGGCACCGCATCAAGGACACTAGCAAAATGCTAAACCAGAGAAGAATCAGTCAGGAAAGATAAGGAGAGCAATTGTCTTTGGCCACAACCAGCAAAACCATGCCCTTTTTGGGGGTTGTCTTGCTGTGGACCTGAAGACACTTTTGTTTGCATCAAATCAGGTATGCTTCCTAACTAGGTAGATTGATATCCTTGAAGTTTAATTGACTTGGTGTTTTTCTGTGATAATGATGTTCACTCTTAGTTTTTTGAAGCAGTGTATATACAGAACAATCAAATGTGCAATAGAAAAACCCTACCCTTACGAAGTAGGAAGGCTTAACATAAAGCAGTAACCCTGTTTTTCTCACTTTCCAATTTTGTGGTGTCCAATTTGGGATTATCAGTTTTGCTTCATCGGAGCAGTTTCCAGCAGGTCTGGGGGAGTTTAAGGTTGAGACGTCCTCCTATGCGTATCTAGCCACGCTGCTTTTTATCATTCTCATTAAACCAGAAAGGGTCTTCCTGAACCCAATTTGTGTGAGTGCAATCTCAAGCCAAAATCCACAACTGAGTTTGTAGGGCCAGTTGTACACTTGAATCACAAATTAAGGTTCAAACAGTGAATATAAAGAAAGAAATTGACGGGAATTAAACATCACAGTAAATTTCAGGCCACTAGTCATCTTTACGCTAGTCTGGGTGGCCATAGTCAGAACGTGGCAGAGGACAGGCCTCTAGGCATCTTAGTGCAGTTGCTTTTTGTTTTCCCCAATTAAAGGCAGCTGTACATCATTGTCTCTAATTGGGGAGCCTATTTATTTCAGGCTTTTGCTACATTCACTCTGGATTGTTTGTGTTTTGCGTGTGAGCCTCAGTTTTCAGTTTTGTTTCCAGTTGAGCAGAATTGATGTTTTTTAACTACAACTCTGCACCTGTGTCCTGCCTCCCGCATCATGACAGATCAAGCCAGGCTCCTCTTCACTAATTGTTAAACCCTGTTTTTAGGAGTGGGACCAGCAAACAAAGCATTTGAATATCACAATATTAAACTTTCTTGTGATATTTGATATTGTTAAATATTGTTTATGGGGAAAAGGCCAAACATGAGCTCCTGCACCTCACACTACCTACACCTCACACTACCTACACCTCACACTAACTACACCACACATTACCTACTCACACTACCTACTCCTCACACTACCTATAAAACACACTGCCTACACATCACACTACCTATAAAACACACTGCCTACACCTCACACTACCTACACCACACACTATCTACACCTCACCCTACCTACACCACACACTACCTACTCCTCACACTACATACACCACAGACTGCATACACCTCACACTTCCTACTCTTCACACTACGTACACCCCACACTACACCTTTACGTTTTAGAAAAACAACTTTAGCAATAATATGTTTAGTAATTCTGCTAAAACACTGTAGATTAACAAACCAATGTCGAAGCATGTGCGGAAAGAGATTTAGCTTAGTGAATTGTGATTAAACCATGAACATGTGATTAATAGGAACATAGTCCATGTCCTCTTGATATTGTTCTAGCTAAAGTGGTAGGTTTGAATCAGGTAAAACTTTGAAGTAAGTTTAGGGTAAGGATTTTGGTGTTGAGGTTTTATGTTTTGATTTATTTACCCAATTATACAGCCATGGAAAAAATTAAGCGACCACTGCACTTTTTCTTTACTTTCCAAAAAAGTTGAAAAGGAAGGTTTTGAGTGAAAAACAGAAGGGTTAAAATTAAGAGCCCACTGCAAATTGAACAATTCTGTTCCTCACTCAAAGCTTTCCTTTGCAACTTTTTTGGAAAGGAAAGAAAAGGTTGCAGTGGTCTCTTAATTTTTCCGGAGCTATATATATATATATATATATATATATATATATATATATATATATATATATATATATATGTATAAACATGTGTCTGTTAAATTAAGAAAAACAAAAACAAAGCAAAAAAAAAAAAAAGACCCAAACTCCGTTACGGGGCTAAGAGGTACTAAGGATATCCCGCTGGCCGCATTAGTGATCCCAGCAGGCCAGGGCAAGGAGAGAGACAGCAGTATGCTCAAATGAGAGCATGGCAATGCTACACAGTCTTACCACATCAGAAGAAAGGGTTCCAATTAATGGAGGGAGAGGAGGGAGGACAGGAGTGATTGACTGAATGTGTGTGGATGGGGGGTAGGATTGGAGCTGCAAATAATTTAATAATTATACAGAGCAAGTGGTGAGAGTAAGAAAGATATTTGTTGGGACCAACGCTTCACATGTTGCCTTTGGATTTCTGTGAAGTATACAGTATGTTAAAAAATGTTTGCATGTTTTGGGACATGTAGACATGGCACATTTTGTTGGCGGAAAACTATTTCACAGATGGCTAATCTGCCCTTGGATACATCATTTGTGTTCTGCTTTATAGCTCTGTGAAACCTGTTCCAGGGTGTGTGATACAAGGACATGCAGGCCCAATAGAACACACACACACACACACGCACACACACACACACACACACACACACACAAGTCTCTACACAGTAAAGGGGCTGTGCGTTCTGAAGGGGAAGATGGGGAAGTGGCAGTACATCGTGTATACCAGGCTACCAGAACCACTTAGCTCAACGATGCACCTTCTGCTACTTTAAATCTGCACCACCAAAACGAAAGAAAGACTGTTTTACAAATTAATTACAACTGGTTAGGTTAGAAAAACAAGGAAAATACGGCAACTATTAGAGTACATAGAGTAAAGCTACGTTATCATGACTCCAGTTGCCACTGACAGTGTTACATTTTTTTCAAGGATCCTAATTGCCTTGCAAGCCTTTAACAAAGTCCCTGAGCAGTCATTAAGCATGATCCATGTGAAAAACATCTAAATGGTCCCAAAGCCAGTCAACAACTGAAAAACAAGTTGGCTTACCTTCCTGCCATTTAATAATAATTAATTATTTTAACTGACATAGATTATACTGTAATTGTAGTCTATAATCCTGAGCTTCGAACAAGTTCACATGAAATAGGACACAGAGGAAATTTTACATAAAACAATCTTTAAAAAAACTGTATTAGAGGCAAAATAAAATGTTTTCACTGCAGGGCATCCTACAGCAGGCAGAATCGAAAACTTCTATTACCAAACAATTTATCTATAAAGAGAAATGGGCGACAAGTATGGGAGTTGGCTGGTTTGATTCCACTAGGCATACAAGATTTAGTTTTAAAAGCTTTAGTGATGCTAGAGTTTGTTAATGCCTAACTCTAACACGTTATGCCTGAACGTAAAAGTACCCTCAATTTCAACTCTGTAAAAACTTAACTTAACCTAAAGCTGGAAAATCGCTTTGGGACCAACAAGACATCCAAATAAGGCAATATTTCTTGTTTTTCTATGCTTTTAGATAACTTTTAGTCTGCATTTCACTGGTGAAAAGAAAACACACACAGTTTGTAATCTTGTGCGTATGCCTCCGGTTGCTGTACTCTAATCAGATTTGACAGGCAAGTTGGCGAGTTTTGCTAAAATTGTAGTGGGACAGATTCAAACCATTGTTGCAAGTTAGTGACTTGGATTGTAGTGAGGAGTAAATGGAAGAGTGGTTGCAACGGTTTACCACTTAGAAATGAGTGCAAGTGAACATAAGCTCAGTGATAGATCAATATAACAATATAATCTGAATCCATATTGTTAGTAAATAAATGTTATCGTAAATGAACATATGTAGGAAGTCCTTAGTAATGGTTAGCTACTCCTTTCATTACGAGCTTAACATTAAAATGACATGTGAAACCCAAAACACAGGGATGCCCCCAATGTAATGTGTTCCCGGGTCCACCTAGACCCAGAACTCAGGGATGCCTACAAATGCATGAGTCCCTGGGTCTACCCAGAGAACCAGAACTCAGGGATACCAATGTGTCCCTGGGACCACCCAGACTGTTCAGAGAACCAGAACTCATGGATGTCAAGTCTGGTCATTTTGACTTATCAATTTGTGTGTGATTATCAGTTGCCTTACGAACTCGAGTATGAAGATGAACAAGGTGTGCCGTAGTAATCTATATTCCAAAGTAACACAATTTATTCCAATCAAGTAACCAAGTTACAATACAAAATATAGTTACATACCAACACAATTCTACGTCATCCCAACTAGTCTAAAAGTCTACTAAGCATGGCATAGCACAAAGTATAGCACAATAGTGTGCTAGGAGTTTCTGTTAATGATTGACTCCTAAATATGACTATGGCACAATTTGTTGGGAAGTCTCTTTAACAAGGACAAACTAAAATAACTTTTGGCGACACAGCTATTTTTCCTAAAATCAGACATATCTCAGACAGTCCCCCAAAGGGTCATTTGTATTACTTTACCTTGGTGAACACAAAGGAAGGAACTGTCCCACTTAATTAATGTAAAATTATCGAATGGACGGGCATTGCTGCCAGTTGTTGTCAGACAAGGACAATCATTTCTACAATGTTCTTGACAATTTTTATCCATAACCCATACTGTACAATAAAGCATATCAGATTATTTTGCCCTTCATGGGGAACTAGGGAAATCCAAGCACTCCAGATAAATGTCCACAATATCATGCATTTTGTTACATTCCAGTTTGCTCAGAGTTTCACATTTCTACAGGAGTGTGGGGCTTATGGTTTTCCTGATCTTTAGAGAAGTGAATGTTACCCAGGACACTGATTTAATATCAACAAGGGTCTGTTGGAGACTTGGTGGGGCCAGATGCGCCTCTTAGTCAAATACACTTCCACTCTTCCTCAACAGATATTTCTCATTACACAAGGCAAGGCAAGGCGAGGCAAGTTTATTTGTATAGCACATTTCAACAAGCCAATTCAAAATGCTTATCATAAAACATGAAAGCAACAGGGAAATATATAGAGAGTAAAATAGAAAATGAAAACAGGACAGTGCAGTGCAGCGTAAGTTATCAATCTACAGCCTTGAATTTGATTGAATTAAAGGCAGTGGTAAAAGGAAAAGTCTTCAGTCTTGATTTAAAAGAACTGACAGTTTCAGCAGACCTGCAGTTTTCTGGGAGTTTATTCCAGATATATGGAGCATAAAAACTGAACGCTGCTTCTCCATGTTTAGTTTTGACCCTGGGGACAGAGAGCAGACCTGTCCCAGACAACCTGAGACTTCTGGATGGTTCATAACGAGGTAGAAGATCAGATATGTATTTTGGCCCTAAACCATTCAGTGCTTTATAAACCAACAGCAGTATTTAGAAATCATTTTTTTTGACAGATTAGAAGCCAGTGTAAAGACCTCAGAACTGGAGTGATGTGATCCACTTTTTTGGTCTTAATGAGGACTCGAGTAGCAGCATTCTGAATCAGCTGCAGCTGTCTGATGGATATTTTAGGGAGCCCTGTAAAGACACCATTACAGTAGTCGAGTCGACTGAGGATAAATGCATGGACTCATTTTTCCAAGTGCTGCTGAGACATAATTCCTTTAATCCTTGATATATTCTTCAGGTGATAGTAGGCTGAATTTATAACTGTCTTAATGGAGAAAATTATGGCACATCCAATTGTTGACTTGTTCGCTACAGCCATTCAGCACTTATATGGGATCATAGTCCCCTAGTGATATGGTTCTGTAAATATGTGTGTCATCTGCATAAATATGGTATCATATTTTGTTGTTTTACATAATCTGAGCTAGTGAAAGCATGTAGATGTTGAACAGAAGAGGCACCAGAATGGAGCCCTGGGAATCTCCACAGGTCATTTTTGTTAGCACATATGTGTGATTACCTATATATACAAAATAGTCTCTGTCCTTTAAGTAGGATTCAAACCGTAGGATTCCGTATAACAGCTTCCTAGTTTTACTAGACAATTAAGGAAAGAAGTGATTCAGTTCAGCATTCTAAACCTATTGCACATTTCAGATGCATAATACCTGGCAAGTCCCCCATGGTCAAACTAATGTTGTCTATTCAGCTAATTTATAAGTGTTAGGTATCCACTTTGGGGCAGTTAATAATCTAGAGATTGTAATTATGCTGGATGATGCTAATTTATGGAACACTGTGCTCAATGGCCGATTTAATCACAGATTAATTATGTATTCCAGTGTGTTCTCTCAAACTGTGATTACTTCTGTTCATCTCTTTCTCCCTTTTCTGTTTTACTCTTGTTCTTTTTTCTCATTAATTTGACTTAAACTGATCTGGTGGCTGATGCAGCGGCTCACCTTCTAAGCCATTGAGCAATTTAGCTGGGGTGCTAATTACAGAGAAATTATGGGTTTTGCAACAACAATGTTTCTAGAAATTAGCAGTAGATCTGTTACATGTACAGTATTTTAAATACATATTTAACATTTTGACCTTCGATAAGGTTCCCCATTAGCAGCTGAAACAATCCCAATACTTCAAAGTGTTTTGTAATGTCAACTACAGTACTATTTACAAAGTATTTTAAAACACTCAAATGCTTCAATTTGTAGTTTTTTTTTCCTATACATTTGTTTAATTAAAGTCAAAACATGTACAGTTGCAAAAGACAGTATTTCTACCTAGTGTGTTTAGCCATTTCATAGACACTGTAATCAAGAGTCGCTTTTCATTTGGTTCACTCAACTCAGGTAGATTTAAAAAATGAGTGGGAACCCTGAGTATTGATTGGCTTAAAGATGTGAAATTAACATACAAAATGAGGTAATACCCTCAGTAGAGTGTAGAGGAGAAATGGAGTGAAAAGCAGGGCAGGCAAGATCAGGACTGCACAAGAACAATTTTGAGAAATAGAGATTTAGAGAAATATTTTTGTCAGTTAAAACAACATCAGATTGATCAGAAATAGGGTGTCAACATTGTTAAAGTTGAATATGACTATTACCTGGAAACTGATATTTTTTAAGGAACATCTACATAGACGTAGAGAAGACCATTATCAGCAACCATCATTTGTGTGTTCCAATGGCACATAATCCAAGTTTATCATTGTAAAAGGCTAATGGATCATTAGAAAACCCTTTTGCAATTATGTTAGCTCAGCTGACAATTTGTGCAGATTAAGGAAGCAATAAAACTGACCTTCTTTAGACTTAAGGAATATCTGGTGCATCAGCAATTGTGGGTGTGATTACATGTTCAAAATGGCAAAAAACAAATAACTTTCTGTCTGTTCTTTTTCTGAGAGATTAAGGCTATTCCATGCAAGACATATCCAAGAAGTTGAAGATCTCATATAATATTGTATACTACTCCTCTCACAGAACAGCACAAACTGTCTCTAACCAGAATACAAAGATGAATGGGAGGCCCCGGTGCACAACTGAGCATGTGGACTAATATATTATAATGTCTAGATTGAGAAACAGGCCCTCAACTGGCAGCTTCATTAATCCACATACTCAAAATTAATAGGTGAAGGGGCTGGAAACTAAAATCCAAAACTGGAAAGGTATGAAAAAAGGTGTATACTTCCAGTCAGAGGCACATTTCTTGAATAGTTGAGCTCTGTCTGCACCGATGTTCTGAATAGGGGCAATTTGAATTGAAGCTCAACTATTAAAGACATTTGCGTCTGCATGGAAATTTGCAGAAATGTTTCAATGCTTCCTACATGCTGCCTAATGCTTCTTAGTTAAGCTGGTGCAGAACTAGTGTTTTAAAACAGAGGAAAGAAAATGTCTACAATAATTGGGTTAATCTATTCGTAACCTATGAAAAAGTAAGTAGAAGGCTGCTGGCCTTTGATCATAGTCATCCCATCTCCTCCTCCTGTGCGTATTATGTGGTTGGGGCATCAACTAGAATAACTATACTGCTGGGCAACTGTATAAAACCCGTCAGCTGCTCCATCTGGAGGCCCCCTGGGTGTCCGGGAATTTGCTCCAACCCTGAATCACACATAAGCTTTTCAAGGTCTTGTCCTGTAGCTGATCTTTAGGCAAGAATATGGTTACAGTGGGGCTTGGGTTGGGGCCTGGATTAGCTTGATTGGTGGATGGTATGCTACCCTCGGTAGAAAATGTTGCAGCATTACAAACGTATTCTATGTCTTCATATGATGAACAATGATCCACTAATTTGGTGAATGTGAAGTCAAATGTATGTTTCCTTGGCTAAGAATGTTTATTTCCAAATATAAATCAGGGGAGATCTACTATATATGCACAACATGGACGTTGTTTGGCTATTAGAATGTCAGGCAGAATGCAGTCAGATATGAAATGGCTACATGGCTACAAATATGCACCCCCCATGCTCTGGCCCTCAGCAACTATACTAGTAAAACTAAGCTCACCACAAAAAAATACCTGCATTGTACGAAACTCAAAACTCAAATACTGATACTGTGTGTGTAAAACTGAGATATATGTGTATTATTTACATACCATTTATGTCATTTTCATGAATACAGTATATAATAATAGAGTATATAATTATAGTGTCAGAAAAGCATTATTCTGACACTGCCTTGCCAAGTCGGACAGGGATGTTTTCAGTTGCTAGATGTACAGATCTTCCTCGGGAACCTCGTTGCTGCTATATCTCCATTTCAGTTGCACATGCACCTTCAATATGCCTTCATTGCAAATTTGGAATTGACATCTGTACTTGCATTGCACATCTATAAATACCATTTGTAACATACATAATACTTACTGTACTGTACTTGTTGCACTGAACTAGTCAATGACAATAAGGTTGAATCTAACCTAAAATGAATATATATTTGTATACATTATTATATATTGTATTATATGTTAACAATCCACTTGCACATACACCACCGTTCAAAAGTTTACTTAGTCATGCAGAGGTATTTAATGTTTGAACAATCAACCTAAAAGGCAACACCTGGGCAACAAGAAACATCTGTCAGTTACATGTTCCAATACTTTTACTCACTTGAAAAATGGGCCACAAAGCAGGGCATGACTTTGAAAATGAAATTCCAAATGGCTTTTCATGAACATGCTAATTTTTACAGTGAATGGGCATACCAAAAATGCAGTATGGAATTTCATTAACAATTCAATTAAGATAAATATATGCTTCCATAGGATACTAACTATATCATTGACTTGACATATTTTCTTCCTGTTTGAATGCGTTTACACAGCTCAATTCTAATAATTTGGACTTTGTCTTTTGACTAATCAGATCTGCTCAGAAAACGATCAAATCTGAAAAGATCTGGTGTGATTGGTCAATAAGATTTCATCACTAATATGCTGTCAATCAACCCTAATGCTCAACTTCGCTCCCATTCTAGTTTCCCTCTGTTGTTTTGTCTTTCTCCCAATCTTTCTCCTCTCATCCACTTAGCAAAATGATTCGGCATGACATCTGCATCGCATTTTTTATTGGTGATCAAACATATTGCTTCATCTTGTTCTTGAGATGCTCTATGAGATCACAAGTGTTCAAGGACTTTATTCTCCTTTATACTCACCTGGCACCTTGTCTATAAAGGATTTATTGTTGTTTTAAAAGGTTTCATTTTAGTGTTTTCATGTTTTGGATTCGATTTTTGATTTATAATTTGTCTATTGTTTTTTTTTCATTGCATTCAAAAATGTTTATAAATGGAATTCATTATTTTTAATAATTGACTTCCTTATCAGCTTCTTCACTCCATTCATAATATATTTTTGTCTTCATCACTTCTTCAATTTCAATCACTCTCCTTGTACCCGCCCTCTCTTTCTCCCTTCTCTTTGTCCCCGCCCTCTCTCCCTTCTCCTTGATCCCGCCCTCTCTTTCTCCCTTCTTGTCCCCGCCCTCTCTTGCCCATTCTTAACTCAGCTTGTTCTTCTATCTTTCTGTCTCTCCCTGGCTTGTCCTCACACTCTCGCGTTTCATCCCTCTCTCTCTTTGCCTGCCTTTTAGAAGCATGGATATTTCCATAAGGCCTTTGTTATGTGCTGTGTCTGACAAAGCCCACGCTAATAGGGGCCCTTGGGAGACCTTCAAAGAGTTCCATTTAGGGAAAAAAAACATATTGAACTAAATACAGAATCAAAGCAATGGAGAAAAAATTATGATAGAAAGGAAATGGGTACATGTAAAAGTGTGCAAATAGGGCGAAAAACCTTTCATATTCACACAAATATAGTTTTATTCGATCACTACTGAGAATCACAAAATTCAAATTGTTTGTACATTCACTCACCACATTGTTGTTTTAACCTACACTTAATCTCACTTTGCCACAAGATTTTATGTTAAAACAAATCAAGTCTGACGAGGACATGGATGGAATTTGTTTGGTTCGGCAAAACAATGAATAACCTACCAACCAGCTTGAGTACCTAAAACCGCAATTTCTCCAATTTTGAGATAAACCAGCTAGTCTCCACCAAAGAGTACCAGCAATTGTGTTAAAATAAACACACTAAGTGCTGTATTTTTCTAAGAAAATGGACTCCAATACATTTTAAAGAAAGTAGGAAATAATCTACAATCATAAATATTTGAACATCAAACATCAAATACATTTGTGGCCAAAAATATTGGCACATTTACTTCAAATAATAATCAACTTCCTGCACCTCTAAACTGGCAGTTTGGTCCTCTTCACTTGTGTAATCCCCTTCATTTCTTGTAATGTTTGAAGGAAACTGGCCCTGTGTGAAAGTGTTACATGAAACTATAAAATAATTTGATTCATCATTGGATTCAATTAGAGCAGACACACACAGGCTTGATTACTGACAGTCCTGTTCAATCTAAACATGACTATAGAACCTCACCACCAATGTGAGCTACCAGTGAGCTACTAGGTCACAACAAACAGCACACAATGCGGCGATTGAAAGAAATTCTGGAAGAAAAGAGAAAAGAGAGAAAAAAAGGCAATATATCAGTCTGGAAAATGTTACAAAGCCATTTCTAAGGCTCTGGGACTCCAGCAAACCACAGTAAGTGACATTATCTCCAAATGGAGAAAACTTGGAACAGTGTTGAATCTTTCCAGAAGTGCCCATGCTGCCGGATTCTCTCCAAGGGCGTAGCGGCAAATCATCCAGGAAAGAACAAAACACCCAAGGCAACATCTAAGGAACAGCAGGCCACTGTAGCCTCAGCTAAGGTCAGCCTTCATGATTAGACAATAAATAAAGTCTGGGAAAAATGGAATTCATGTGAGAATTACAAGGCGAAAACCATTAACTTTGAGAGGCATTAATGCTCATCTCACATTTTCAAAAAACATGTTGATGGCACCCCAAGCCATTTGCGATAATATTCGGTGGACAGATGAGTCAAAGTAGAACATTTTTGGAAGACACAGGACCCGTTACGTCTGGCTGAAAGCAAACACAGGATTTCACAATAACAACATCATCCCAACAGTCAAACGTGGTGGTGCGGTGGTGTGGGGATGCTTTTTGCCCTGTCGTCATTCAAAGAAACATGAATTCTGCTGTCTGCCAGAAAATTATGAAAGTGAATGTCTCATCATCTTGATCTGAAGCTGAAACATAATTAAGGTTATTCTGCAGGACAATGATCCTAAACACAAGAGTAAGTCCACCTCAGAATGTCTCAATAGAAACAAAATGAAGGTTTTGAAGTGGCTTAGTCAAAGTCCTGACTTGAACCCCTTAAACGAGCAGTTCATGTTCAAAATCCCAACAATGTCACTGAATTACAGCTGGTTCTATTCGTCTTATATTACATTTTGAATGAAGTGCTGACATCATCCAATGTGACAAAACAGCAATATTAGAGCAAATCAGGAAGGGGGAGAATACTGTTCACACCACTGTATATATTTACTATCAATTAATTCCTTACTCTACTGTATGTGTATAAAAAAAAAAAATAAAAAAAAAATAATAACAGGACTGTTCATTTCCAGCTGCACAGCGTGTTTGTGTCTGATAGTGCACACAGGCATGTGACTTGAATGGGTCTCATCAACCCCCCCTGGTGCACAGTGAGAGCATGTTTTTTATGTTTTGAGAAAAAGATGAATGTTGTATGACTCTGGCTCTGCTTTTAATTTTATTCAGAACGACGTCAGAGTGCCATGTTAAACATTCCACCAATCTCATCTTAGCACTCCTCTACACTCTATGAGTATCTAAGATATTTTCCCCCATGTTTGTGCTTTTAGACAAAGACAGTGAGAAAAGAAAATGTTTGTCTGAAAAAGCAGTGGACCAAATCTGAACACACGCTGCAGCAGTAAATGTGCAGCAGCTTAGAACCTTGTTCCACCCTAGGCCTACGTCATTCCCGATTCTAACCGTTTCTGCCGTTTTCTCTTACCCATACTCATATACTATCCTCTTCACTTCCCTCTGTCGTTAACTAACAGTTCACCTCTCTCGCATTCTGGTTTTTAGAACTCATCTCCGTTTCAGTTCGGCTGAGGTGGCACAACATGTTCTGCAAAACATTTTGACATGTGTACACACTGTCCTAACTTGCTGACCCTCCAAGTGCCTTAGGTGTCCACTGGGCTAGTTTGCTCGCACCAATGCACACATTTTCCATGACTAGTGGCAGAACAGTGAGGCGTGTTGGACCCACTCAGGCTGGGCGTTGCTGGCAGCTAGAAGCATGAAGCTATGCAGAGGCATAAACTGAGATAAGGCACAGATGGTTTGGTTGTTGGCCTGTGTGTGTGTGTGTGTGTGTGTGTGTCTGTGTGTTTATGCATGTGCACATGCCAGGCACTTTGGTGTCTGAAATCACTAGCCATACCTCGTTGCCACCCTGCATCTCAAGAATTACGTTCATGTATGACTAATGTGTAGCCCCCTCATTCAAACACAAGCAGGAGACCGTTGTTGAAAGCGAATGCGCTCCACTGATAAAAAGAAAAAGGCTTTCCTTTCCGCTCCTCGCTGTGGGATGCACAGCTGGTCATTGCGAAAAGGCAAACACGGAAAAATTATCTTTTTCCTTCTCTGTTGTGGAAAGCCAATCAGAGCATAGCAGAAAACTAATGGGAAAGCTTGTCGGAAATGCTACTAAGCTACTGAGTAGTTCATCCCGTTTACCCGAGTGATATTCAAATCTGTCCCTCAAACCCAGTTCCACAAAGTCCTAGTCAGAGACTTTTTTTAGACCTGGGGCCCCATGTATCAATCGTGCGTACGCACACATTTGTGCGTTTAACATGAGTATGCCAGTTTTGATGCAAAGGTAGGCATTTATCAATGTTGAACTTAACGGGAAAGTGTGCGTTCCTCAAAAAATAAACCCATGCGTATGCACAGCCTAGCAGTTGAATTGGAGAAATGCCATGCTATTATGGAAAAGCTGGTAGGGAATGTCAACTGAAACACTTATCAATCTTATCACTAGAAATACAAATAATCTACAATGTGCACTGTTCCTGCAACATTATATGCTGATATACTAAGGATGTAGCAAGCATCTAAACCACATCCTGAAGCTGATCCAATAACGGTTATGCCTTTTTTTGTCATAACAATATTATAATTATTACTTTTTTACAAAATATATTTAATATATTTACAAATATATTCACTTAATTCCATTCAGACAATGCGTATTGGAGGAGATTAAATGCATAATTTACTGTGAGGTAAAATGTATTTGATACCCTGCTGATTTTGTACGTTTGCCCACTGACAAAGAAATGATCAGTCTATAATTTTAATGGTAGGTTTATTTGAACAGTGAGTGACAGAATAACAAAAAAATCCAGAAAAATGCATGTCAAAAACTTTGCAAATTGATTTGCATTTGAATGAGGAAAATTGGTATTTGACCCCTCTGCCAAACATGCCTTGGTACTTGGTGGCAATGTCACGGTCCCGGCCAGCTGGGGCCGTTCCGGTCCTTGTTTTCTGTTTATCTGTGATCTGTCTTGTCCTTGTTTCTGTTGATGAGTGTATTTAGTTCACCTGTGTTTTGCCCCCACCTGTTTCTGTTCTGCTCGTTAGTCTGTGTATTTAGTTCAGTCAGTTTCTCCCTGTGTTTGTCGGATCATTGTCATTGTCATGTCTTGTTGCTCCTGCTCCTGCTCCTGCTCCTGCTCCTGCTCCTGCTCCTGCTCCTGCTCCTGCTCCTGCTCCTGCTCCTGCTCCTGCTCCTGCTCCTGCTCCTGCTCCTGCTCCTGCTCACACAGTTTAAGTTTGTTTGTTTTTTCGTTGTAGTGCACGGCACTCTGTTTTGTTTTCCTTTTTGTTTATTAAAGTCCTTCCCTTGAACCCCTGCATCTGCCTCCATCTCCCTTTTTGGATTTTATGTTTTTTGGATTCCCCACACCACCACCCCTTCGTGACAGACAAAACCCTTGTTGACAATGAGGGATTTTTATGCCTAATCCCTGTAGTAAATCTCAGGAGGGATTTTGGCCCACATCTTTTTGCAGATTGTCATTAAAATTCAAGGCTGATGTTTGGCAAGTCAAACCTTCAGCTCCCTCCACAGATTTTCTATAGGATTAAAGTCTGGAGACTGGCTGGGCCATTCTAGGACCTGAATGTGCTTCTTCTTAAACCACTCCTTTGTTGCCTTGGCCATGTGTTTTGGGGCATTGTCATGCTGGAATACCAATCCACGACCCATTTTCAGAGCCCTGGCTGAGGGAATGAGGTTCTCACCCAAGATTTGACAGTACATAGCCCCGTCCATTGTCCCTTTGATACGATGAAATTGTCCACCTCCGGTGGGGATGGTGTTCTTGGGGTCATAGGCAGTATTCCTCCCCCAAACACGGCGAGTTGAGTCGATGCCGAAGAGCTCGATTTTGGTCTCATCTGACAACAACATTTTCACCCAGTGAATCATTCAGATGTTCATTGGTAAACTTCTTGGAAGACAGGCCTTCCTCAGCCTCTTCAGGAAGTACAGTGAAGCTGGTCACATGCTCTACCTCAGTGCAATCGATGGGAACTGGGGTGTGACTGCAGCCTTTAAATGTCCAAGCACTTGACCTCCTCCCTGTAGGCTGAATCGACATTATCACTGATCAGGCTTACCACCATGGAAACTTGGCGATGATGTTGGAACTGTGTACAGGTACACAGTCGTGGGTGATGAGAACAGGAGGGGGCTCAGCACGCAGCCTTGTGGAACACCAGTGTATAGTCTCATGTGTAGGGGGTGAGGTTGTCTAACCAGACAGACTGGTGTCTGTTTGTTAGGAAGTCCAAAGTCCAGATACAGAGGGCTGATCCCTAGGTCATGGAGTTTGTTAATTAGCCTAAAGGGGATAACCGTGTTAAATGATGAGCTAAAGTCTCTGAACAGCATTCTCAAATAGATGTTGGCTTTGTCCAGGTGGGTCAGGGCAGAATGTAAAGCTGTGGAGATGGTATCCCCTGTAGACCTGTTCGACGGGAAGGCAATTTGGCAATGTTCCAGTGATGGGGGCAAGACTTTAAGTCTTTCGAAGCACCTCATGATCGTGGGGGTGAACTTGACAAGTCGAAAGTAATTGTGGCTAGACATAGACAACAGCTTGGGCACTGGCACAATGGGGGCGGTCATGAAGCACACGGGGACAACCGCCTGGGCTAGTGACAAGTAATATACGTCTAATATATGTCAGTAAAGACCTTGGCCAGCTCCCTAGTGCATGCTTTGAGCAAACACCTGTGGACACCATCAGGACCAGCAGCCCTGCGTGCATTCACCCTGCTCAGTGCGGAAAATACATTTGCGTTGGATAGGCTGAGGGGAGAATGTCGGCGATGTAGATGACGGTGGGGGTGGGGTTATTTGGCTGGTAATCTGTGATGTCTTGGATGCTCTCCCTGCCACATGCATCGAGGATCAGAGTTGTTGTAGAAGTGCTCCTCAATCCACAATTTGTGGTAATTTTTAGACATCTTGATGCCCCTTTTCTGGTCGGTCCTAGATGCTCTGTAGGCCTCCGCTTCGCCGGATCTGAACGCATTGTCACGTGCCTTCAGCAGTTCTAGGACCTCACTGTTCATCCAAGTCTTTTGGTTGGGGAAGGTCTTTATTAGTTTAATGAGTGGTGATGTTGTTGGTGGAGATGTTTATGACACCAATATGCTTCTTCCAGAACAGAGGAAGCATATGTTTCAATGTTCGTATGGAAGTCAAGGGTGGCTTGAGTGGCAAACAATCTGCAGTTTGTGTGTTGAAAATGCTGTTGTGGTAGTGAGTCTGATCCCTCTGGCCACACATTGACTGACCTCACTGATGATTCCACCCATTTAATGAGGGGTAAATACTTATGGAGCCCTGAGAGGTGGTCAGACTGACCCAGGTGGGGGAGGGGAATGGCTTTGTAGGCCTCTGGAATGTTTTTATACACCTGGTTAAGTGTCTGATGCGACAGAAGACATTTTGGGGGAATTTGGGAAAAAAACTTGTAAACTTGCATGTAACAGTAAAGGTACCATGCGTCGGGGCAGTTTGCTGCTTGCTAATAGCAGCCTGCAGCTCTTCCATTGCTAGTTTAGCATTAGCATCCGGTGGTACATAGGTTGCAGTAACAACAGTTGATGTTAACTCCTGAGACAAGCACAAAGGCCTGCACTTAATCATCAGGTACTCCAGATTGGTTGAACAATGACTTCCGGTTAAGTTTGTGTTTGTACACCATGCTTTATTTACATAAATGCACAGGCCAACTCTGGTCTTACCGGAATCCATCACTATTCAGTCAGATCTGCGTCCGTCCAGCTCAACTATGTTGTCAGGTATATTGTTGTCAAGCCACGTTTCTGAGAAAATCATGACGATGCAATCCGCAATCCACTGCGGAAGTGGAGCCGGCCAAGAAGAGCAAATGTCTGTAACTGACCGTGTGACTGATTTTTGAAGTATGAATCGTTGCGTACTATTTGGTTCAGGATAGACAAAAATGTTGCTGGTTACAACCTTAGCCTAAACTAAAACAGTTTTCCAGTTATACAATATTGAGAATATTTCTAGTGGATTTTCGAAGTTTGCATCCATGCATGCTTTTTGGGATAATATAGGCTTCATCATAACTCATTGGGCAGTAAAAGAGTGGGGGTTTCCACAATTATCTCATCTATTCACTAGACAAAAAAGTCAGTTATTGTCACCTAAATTAAGAGTTATAGTATTGATGTCTTTCATGAATGAAAGAAACACAAATGTTTTTGTGAAATTAAATTGCGTTGGCAGTGTAATCTTCAGTCTCACAAGCAATTGCTCAATTCTTATGCCTAATCCAAGTAGTAAGTTAGTATATACTAGTGAGCCTATTACTGGCTAACAAGATGCTTAAACGAACACTGTCATAAGACATACAGTTCATAGATGCTTTTTGTGGGGGAGGTAAATTTAATAAGAAACATGAGTCAGTTTAACACAATTCTTAATGGTGTCTAGTGAAATATTCCAGCTTTGTGTTATGTTAATGCGTAATAAAATTATCATATGTTGAGATGCTATACCTATACTGGGCAAATGAATAGCACTGTGGTGTAGTGGTTAAAGATACAGCCTGAATTGGTATGAAGTGAGGGAACAACATTTATCCCCTTTAACAGCCGGCCGGCTGAACTTGGTTTGCCAGGTTCCTTTTCTGGTTTTGGGAGTTGATTTTATTGTATGTTGATGTTAAATATAATAGCATCGTGGCATGTTCATAATGAATGTAATCGCATTCCTATGTACAGTAATTCATAACATGAATGGTTGCCTTAATTGAGATCTCTAACATGCGGTTTATTCAAGACAACCTAAGACTTTGCATGGCGTGGAGGTATTTTGCCAAGACGAATGTGCAGCTATACCACCTGCAAGAATTCAGCGCCTCATAGACAACTATTACAACATACTGCACACTATGATTGATGCAAACGGGGGAATTTCACAGTATTAAGAACTAAGTGTATGCAGACTTTTGCATTTTTTTCTTTGTTGCCTTTGAATATGCAGAGTTGTGCTCAAAAGTTTGCAGATCCATGGAGAATTTGTAATATATATGCCATTTGTAAAGAAAAACATGAGTTAGCAGGCAAAACAAATTAATTCACACTTTTATTTCTTATGGGATTCACATTCAAATGTAGGTCATAACAGAATGGCACAATCATAAAAGAAAACATGGCAACAGGGGTCAGTTCATCTTTTTCTTTGCTGCCACGTTTTGTTTTATGAATGTGCCATTCTGTTATGACCTACAGTGTAATGTGAGTCCCATAAGAAATAAAAGACATGTTTTGCCTGCTCACTCATGATTTCTTTACAAATGGTACATATATTACCAATTCTCCTAGGCTATGCAAACTTTTGAGCACAACTGTACACTCAGTCAGACACTGAGCCCTGAGCAGTAGGCAAGTGCAGAGTAGAGGTACTTAATGTCAAGTTAAAGGGCAACATTTCATGACAGGGATGTTAGCAGGCTACAACACTATATGTTATACCTGACTCAAAGTTTTCTTCTGAAAAGCCTAGTGAAGTACTCCACTCATTCCCTTCAACTACACATCCCAAAAATTTCACGGCAATGATTTGACTGAACTACAGAGGCCTATGTAATTCTTAGGACTGCAGAACATCGTAAAGTTCATCTGTTGAACGTACATTTCATCTGCTATCAGCTACCCTGAGAAAATAGCAATATTCAGGCAATAGCACCATCTAGCTCCACCAGAAAGGAAGTCATGACTAAATCAGTGTGATTAATCCATTTGTACTGAGATTAGAACTTTGTGTGTGTGTGTGTTTGTTTGTCAAAGTGAATTGAAAATCCCAAGATAATGGAACAAAGGGGTGATAGATAACATGGAGGAGGGTAAAGAGGGAGTAGAGAAAGAAAGCAATATATCTGGGGCTAATTCAATTGCTCGCACATTTTTTAGAAGTTTGCACCCATGTCTATATTCTGTCCCAAATTTCACTGAGCATGTCTGAGCAAAAACCAAGCCAGTAAGTCCAAGGAACTCTTTGTTGACTCCTGACATAGAATTCAAAATTCAAAACATTCAAAGTTCCCAGCAGTACAGTAGTATGAACTACTTTCTGATTTATGATCACTCAACATTAGAAATATAACTCATAAAACCAAATCTCAAGACTGGATTACATTTGAGGCCCCTGCAATATACACAGAATTGGGTATGACTGCATTTTCCTGTTACTTTCATTGCTTAACTTAAACTGGGGACTCTTGTCCCCTTGGCCCATTTTGAACATTTATTTGAGAATATTTGTTTCTGTATTGCCTGTACCTGCTTTGGGAAATACAAGGTATTGTGCTATAACGGGAATAACCTCTGTGTAAATGTAACAATCTGCTGCTACCTTTAACTGCACGTTTTACCTAAACAGATTTTTATGCTAATGTATTACTTGTCAGTGCACTGACAAAAGTATAAGACTTAAATGAAGAATATTTTGATATGAAAGAAGGGCTTTGTGCATTGTCTGGTCTGTAGGTTCCTATCTTAGGATATCTGATGCATGTAAACCTCCTGAGTGGTACATCACACATGACTGTTACGAAATACCTTGAGTATAACATGATTCGTATATGCTTCATAGTACACAACACCTAAGGGACAGCGCAGACCTCGCCAGGCCACTGAAGGAATAACAGTGGTGTTTATTGCAATGTTCTTTGTCTTGTGCCATCTGTGAGTGTAGTATATATGCAGTATACAATAGTGCCAATCATTATGAAATGGAAGAAGTTTGGAACAACTGAGACTCGCTAGAGCTGGATATCTAGCCAAACCAAATAACAGGGATGTGACCAAGAGCACAGGGTCCACTCTAACAGGTGTGAAAAGCTGGTAGAGGCATACCCAAGAATGAAAGCTGTGATCGCTGCCAATGGTGCATCTACAAAGCAGTGAAGAAAGTGTGAGTGCATATTACTTTTTAATAAATTGGCACAATTTTCAAACAATATGTTTTTCCTTTGTCATGATGGGTTACTCTGTGTAGATTAATGGCAATATACAAAGGCATTATACAGCTCTGGAAAAAGAATTTAGACCACTGCACCTCTTTCTTTTCTATCTAAAAAGCTTAAAAGGAAAAATTTTAACAGAAGGGTAAAATTTGCAGTTGTCTCCTAATTATAACCCTTCTGTTCTTCACTCAAAACCTTCCTTTTTGACCTTTTTGGAGAGGAAAGAAAAAGGTGCTGTGGTCTCATAATTTTTTCTGGAGCTGTACACCTATCCTAACCCCAGGTTCGTTCACATTAGTTCACCGATCTAAAGAAACACACAACGGGATGTGCCATTGACAAAGCTATTGAAAAACCTTTGAGATAACAATTCTGTGGTTTTCTGGAAGACAATTAAACGCTCCGTGATCCAATTTTATATGGAAACACGGTCCCTACAATTAATTTAGTAAACAGAAAGACAGACGCAGCAACTACAGTTGTACCACACAGGATAAAACAGAACGTAATGACTCTAAGCCTCTTTAAAGAATGGCCATTACGACAGTTGAGGGGTGGCTGAACAGGACTGTGTGTGCAGCAATTCCACTTCCTATCTCGGGGTGGAAGACTCCTGTCTCTGCCGTCTCCCAGTCACACCAGAGACAGTTTAATTAGTTGGTGATCAGAACAAAGACACAGGGAGCCGAGATGAGCCAAGAAGGGACAGACATTTAAAAACCATGGAAACAGACAAAGGCCAGCAGGGCAGGCAATGTGAAAGCTGGAACCGGATGGCAGAGAAAAGATACAAAATGCCATAACCCTTCATGCCTTCCTGAACCAACGCACCTTTACACCTCTCCCTGAAGACCACATTTGGTATTCTGCTCAGAGAGAGCATTGGCCTGGAACCGAAATGCCATGTCTGAGCTGAAGGACTTATCAAAGTCCATGTGCACGGATGGGCACAAACTCACTGGGAAAGAGAAGTAGACAGAGCATTGGCCCTGTGAAAGTTTGGGGATCAAAGCCTGATTGATGATCTAGAGATGAGTTTCCTTTAGTGTGGTGGTGTAGGTCCATAGATGAGATGGCTGTGTGTTTTTGATCTTGATATGAATTTCTGCAGATCTTTACTGTTTTACCTTACATCAGACTCTTAGACCATGGATCTGGGGTTTCATCTCTGCGCACAGTAATTAAATGCCCTTTTACCTGCCCTACTTACCATGGATTTGAATGAACACAGTGGTGTATTAAAATGTTTTATAGTAATTCAGGAGTGGAACAGCTGACATTTTGATTTGAATACAAAGAGACATTCACCACTATGAACTATAGCCACACAATGTATTGTGTGCTGTTGTTGTAGCTCGAGATTTCTTAGTTTTTTTGTACATTATTCAGTGGCGTGGTTTGTTGAGATGCAAGATATTTTCCTGGAACAATGTCACAACATAGTTGTTTAATAGTTCTGATGTTTATGTAGAGGCTGTGTCAACAGAGGCATGTGGAAAGGTTGGTAGGTTTTGGGTGTATAATTATACAATCTATTTTATTGCATGACTTTTCTTGCAATCTGGTAAACTGAAGTTTTTGAAACACTCTGTCACGTGGCCAATTCCTTTCAACCAGGTCCTCCTTCCAGCAGTTGTGCAGATCTGGCAGGCTGGTGTATTTACAGTCCTAATCAATAAAACAGCCAGAGGGAAAATATATGCATTGGCATCCTGTCCCCTTAAAAAATAATACTTTTGACTGTTCAGATGGCAACATTGCCCACTGGAGGCCTCATTAGCGCCAACAAACCAAGCTGGACAGGGCCCACTCAGGTGAAGTCTCACAGGGCTCTACCGTCCATCTTTACTGGACCCCAACCCCATTCCTCTCTGCTCTGGCGAACACAGTGGTAGGATCAGCTTGACAGTTTGGAGACCCCGACACTAACACAACAATTTCAGATCATAGTCTTGTCATGACCATGAATAGTGGTTTCAGCCTGCGGTTGACCACCTCTGTTCTAGGCAAGAGTCCTGCATTGATCTGCACAGGAGAACCTAATTTGTCAGACCCCAGAGAACCTATTGCAATGGTGTCTCAATAAGTAAGAAACATGGAGAGGGGAGAGAGTGTGAGATGTTGAGAGAGGCAGCAAACATATTCCAAAACATTCACAAACCACCTCTATGTTATGCCAAACATTTGCAATTCCAGTCTAAAATTCAATTCCCACAAGCAAACTATTATGTATCATACAAATCCTTAAATGGCCAAAAAGATACTCCCCACAAATGACTTTATGTTAATAAACTGTCATGAAAACACACGCCTGTAACCGATGTAAACAGCTAGCCAGTTGGCTACGCAACGTCAGCGGAACCGCCACTCACCGAGACCTTGAAGTAGTGTCATCGCTCACTCTGGCACGGCCGTGCCTTTGCCAGGGGGATAGGTTAACAGTGTCGTGGTTGACGGTTGTCACCGTGTGCAGAGGTTCTCTCGTTCAACCCTGGCCAGGGGGCAAAGGGATGGACACTGAAGCAACACAAACACTTAATGGTTGGCCTGACGTGCCGTTTGTCGCGATGACGACCAGCACCCTGGCCTAGATACCAGCACTATTAAACCTGAGTAGTGTGTTCTATTCACCATTTGTCAAAGCGCATCACTGTCCCCCCGTCCATGGTGATAACCACCCCATCTGTGAACATGAAGGAGTTTGTGTGCGTGTTTGTGTGTCACTGCAGTGGGGTTCCTGAGTAATGGAGGTTGGATCTTTTGCATTAGAGAATAAATGAAATCGAAAACCCATTGAGAACTAATTTCTGGGAAGGACTGAATAGGTCAGTGGGTGATAAATAGAGGGCAAGGATCGGAGAGTGTGGCATGCATGAGTGTGTGAGTGGATAAAACCTGGTGTGTGGGCAAACACACAGATTCCTGGTGACACCCCATAAACATGACAAATTACCACAGACAGCTGTAAGGTCACACAAGATTCATGTTCCATATGAAACTGTACAAACGAGGTCAGTGTTCAATGGCATTTCAACACATGACATTCAACATAGCTTACAAGGAACTGCGAGAGAGAAGTGAAGGGTGGTGAAAATGATAAATAGAGGGACATCATCTTGAAACGGATATGCACATCCCTGATCTTCATCAAGTTTCAAGACGTAGTCAGCTCACACAGTCTCCCTGCAATGTCTGTAAATGTGTTATGCAACTTTGGCAACACCAGCCACTTCCAAATCCCTACACTGAGGCTTAACCTGCGGACACTGATCCCTCTACAACTATTAATGGTACTATAGTGGAGCTAAATGCAGTGTTTGCATTTGGAGCTAAACGGAGTGTTTGCATAACACATTACATGACGTGCTCATTTATTAGCTAAGTCACTGACCATGGAGGACACTCACAGTAACCAGTTTCTTTTTGCCCATCAAGCTTATAACCTAAGTGTGGCCTCACAATAACCTTTTTAAATATTTTATTGATAGTGCGCTTAATCAGGCCGACTCCCCATATTCCTCTAACAATACTCTTTTACCCTTCCTCTATGGAGAGGCTGGGGCTAATTGGCCAATGCTATTGTGTAGATGTTGCCATATGGTATACGAGAGAGACCAAGAGAGCAAAATCTATTACCATGCTGTGAATGAAGTGATTACCATATGTTTCTCCTGCAGTAAATGCCAGCTCCCATCAATATTAACACAATGTCATCTGTCAGGTTGACCAGATGATAAAAGGCAAGTTCATTACTTTTCTCCCGTGATGCAACAGACCCGTCCGGATAAGTAATCAAGACAACTTGGCTTCAGACTGAATTCCTCTAACCAGGAAAGATGACACTCGTTTCAAAAGTACATTGTGTGTGTGACAACATTTCAAGTCATAAACAGTAGGGATCCAAGCATAGAAACTCAAACACAGAATTCAAAATCACAAGAAACTTGTAGAAAAGTTCTGCCTTCCAAGTTTATTACCGAAGACAAGTACATGAACCAGAGATGAAGGTCTAGTGTTCATATCACTGATCGTCTTTTATTGGCTTGGGGTACAGGAGGGAAGTAATGCAGCTTTTAGATAGATCAGAGAGATGGTAAGATATGTGAAATCAAGGACTTACGCATGTAAATTTGTACTTGAAACATCTTTGAATCAACCGGCAATCCACATTAGTACAGTCTTTGTTTGAATCCACCTGTGACCCCTATGGCTGGGCATTTCATGTTGAAGTGTTAATGTTAAGGGTTATAGAATGTTGAGGAATCACTAAACCCTACTATAATTCAATCACACACAACAAGGCTTTATTACTGCATGTATACAGTAACTTTCAAATAGAAGTATTTAAAAATTAAAAATAACACATTCCCTTATCACTCGGTTTGTTATTCAGCCCACTGGAACAGCAGTATATACAAAAACATATGTCCCGGTGACAAATACAGTTAGATCAACCAATAAATATAAGACAAATAAATAGAACCTTCACATGTCCTCCATCACCCAGACATTCATTAGTGTTTAGACCCTGTTATAAAATGATTTACATGTATTCTCTTTTAACAACTTACTCCGAAGGCTGCTTAAAAAACAGCTTAAAAACTATTCACACATGATTGGTTGACCTTTTACAAATAATTTCAAAGTGAATCAAATGATTAGTGCAGCTATAAACATTTCTACTTCATTTCATGCATGAAATAACGCTTAAAAGATGTTTACATAGTTTTACCTGAACATGAAGTAACAGGAACATGTAAAAGCACATTAAAAAGGTACCTGTAGTAAAAAAGGTGCACTAGTATTGCTTTGCTAAGGATGTTTTCACTTGCTACAGGAATTCTAATCAGATTCCCTTCAACCTTCTTTTGACACACCTCATGGCCCTCCACTTCATCTCAAATGCAGTTATATGGTTTTCAGGTTGTTTTGGTTTCATGTTGGCTAACTGAACCCAGATTTAATCAATGTTCCCTGCACCTTGCATGCAGTTACTGTGTTCCCCTGGCTGGTAATGCAATGACTCTTGGAAAAGCCTTCTGAATCAATTACAGTACTTACTTGGGTATAATTGCATGTGGGATTGCTCACTCCGGTTTCACCCGAATTGGTCAACACATCACAAACAGCGCATTTTGGATCGGCTCAGGTAAAAAAAGGAAACAACAGGGATTGAGGGGTTGCAGTAGAGCTCTACGTCCTACAGACGGGACACCCTTAGAGGTCACGATAAACACTAAGAAAAAAGCACGTTCGACCTCACCGTCTTGTACTTGCATTCACAATCAGGGCACACACATTGTTCAACTACCTCCCATTTGTCGGCACTTTTAGGTGTGTGTGTGTGTATGTGTGAGGTGGAATGGGGGTGTCAGAGTAGCTCTGCTTCATCATCTTCATCCTCGGAACCAGACGGGCCCTGCCGGACCTCCTCGTACCACTTATTAGTAAGAGTTTTCATCTGGATCCGGCCGTGCATTAGGTCCTGAAATCCACAGAAGGCACACAGAGAACACTCACACGTTTGGTGTCGTCATGGTGGGGACCAGAAAATGTTGTCCTTAACAGTTGGCCTGACGTTTACCTTAACAGTAGTGTAATAAAATCGGACTGAAATGCGCATACGTATGTCCCATACCTCCTGCGTGAGTCGGCGTGTGAAAAAGGGGTTGAGGTATTTGGCATCGAGCCACAAGAAGCCCTTCAGGTCCTGTCTCTGAAAGATCTGAGCCTCATACTCCTCCTCTGTCAGCTCAGAAAGGTGCTCCGACTCTAAGGCATTACCCTGCGGACAGAGACAGGGCGACAGGAAGGGAGAGAAAGAGAAAATAAGGAAAGGAAGGAAGAAGGATAGAATAACAAGATTGCGGGAGGCCAGGGAGGAAGTGAAAAGACAACGGGAGGAGGGAAAAGAGCAGGAAAGCGAGGGACGGGCAGGCAAGCGGGCAGGAAGAAAGGCTGATGAGATATCCTTATTGTCTGTAATTCTAATAGTGCAGATCATTGTAACACAAACGCGCCCACACAGCCTCGTCCCCAGGTCTCTTTGTCTGATGCATGTGTGAATGAGTCCTTTGAAGCGTTCCACTCTCTGAGACAGCAGCACCCATTTCCAGTTGAGTGACAGAGCATCAGCAGAGGGAAAAGTCCCACATACAAGTGAACACCAGCGCGTGTTGTAACGAAGGTCTGCTTATGCATGCCTACGCGTATTACTCACGTTGTTAAAGGAAAGCGAAAACTCATTTCACAACTACACTCTTTCTTTGCTGATTTATTTTGTTTTGTTACACTTCAGAAGTGAAAAAAGGATTTGTATGGCCCCTACAGTTGTTAAAAAAACAAGTAACCAGGCAAGCCTAGTTCAGCCAGCCCCCAATAGAAAGTGATGCCATCTCAAGATTCAAACCCGGGTCGCACAGGTGAAAGGCTGGGATGTTAACCACTACACCACAGAGGTGTACATTTGCTGCCTGTCAGTTTAGCTTCTTGTCTATACTGACACTCGGCATCGCTATATCCTGAACCAATCCTCTTTTGCCACTTGCAATTTCAATAGTTAATTGGCCATTTGTGAATGACATTAATACAGTTACTGACTAATGTTTCTTACTAAGTTTACCTCCACCACAAATAGCGTCTATGAACTGTATGGCGTTTGCCAATTACGGTTTTAACAGCATATTAGCCAGTAATAGTCTTTACCATTCACCAGTATCCACTAACTTACTGGAGTCAAGAATTGAACAACTGCTAGCGAAACTGCCAAAGCTATTTCATTTCATAAGAACTTATTTTTTTCTTTCATGGCATAACAATGTTCTGCTTACGCGGTCCGGCAAAAAAGATGATTGTGTGCAAATAAGATTCAGTGACATTTTTGTTGGTTTTGATTGTTGCCAGATCAGAGCTGTTGCCAGATCATTTTATAGTTCATATCTCAACCATAAACCACCACTGCCATTTTAGAGGACGTGGGAGTACATCCTACCAGCCTCCCTACAGCAGCCCATATGTAACCAAGCCAGCCCATGTCCTTGGTTACATATGCCAGCACAACCCACAAATTCCTGCCTGAAACTGTCAGAAACCATCACAGGTAAGCTCCCCAACATGCATGTTCTCTAGGGCCTTGAACTGATTGCAGTGCAACGTCATAACCGACTTTCAGTTAACGAATCTTCGATGCCCACTGGCATGCTGGAGAAGTGCGCTCTTCCCCAATGAATCACTGTTACAATAGCACCAGTCAAACGGAAGACAGTGTGTACGCTGTGAACTAGGCGAGGGGATTTGGTATGGGCGACCGGCAAATTTATCAATGTCACTTTGAAAGCACTGAGATGCCTTGACAAGATCCGGAGGACAACTGGCGTGCCGTTCACCCGTCACCACCACCTAGCGTTTCGGCATGATCACGTCAGAAGGATCTGTACACAGCTCCTGGAAACTGAATGCCACGGCACACATAATCGCCAGATCTAAATGTTCTTTCACGACGTGCACGACAGCGCGTTGCAGTTACGGCCAATATCCAGCCACTTCGCCCTAGGGATGCAACGGTACACGGTATGTTATCAAAGCGCTCGGTACGCCCCCTAATGTTACATATGCACACGTGAAGTGCAGAGTTGTGATATGCCAGACTACACGCACGTTGTTGATTCAGATCCACAGAACTAGACGCTTAGCCCCCTGGCCGTTTGGGCGCTCCTGAGGGCTGACACACTTCACTTTAAGCGATGTGCATAGCATCGATACCCATTCAATTTCTGACGTAATTAGCCTGTACGAAATGCGTACTGCACATGCTTTATCATTCGAGTAGATTAACTGACATGGATGGAAATATCAGTTGGAAATGTAAGAACAGAAGATTAAAAAACTTTTAGATACTGTAGTTGACAAGTTAGTGTGTACCCACTTTTCCAGTCATCACACCACTGATTTTACCTGTGCACAATTTGGGAATTACTTTTAGATGTATTTTGATATTTGCACTATTCAAACACTGTTCACCAGAAACGTTACATTTCATCTTGTTTGAGTCAACACTACAGTACATGATATTTAAAGTGCCAAGGTATAGCCTTAAGACTAGGACAACCAAATGCCTGCGTGAATTGAAGTTAGAGTTTGTAATTAAAATAAAACTGCCATTTTGAAAGCTACACCCTGACTCTTCCATGACCTTTCCTAAATAGGTGTGTATTTCATTGTTCAGTTGACAGAGTTCTAAACTCACAAAAGGAAAATTATTTAGAGATGATTTAGCGGGTAGATTTAAGCTGACCATGCCAAAACCAGTTTTTCCTCCTATGCAAAATGTAAACATTGGTATTTTAGAATCTTCTCAGAATGGTAATAAGGTAAAAAACATGTTTGGTCAGAAAATACTATGTTGTGCCAATTCGCGTCCTCATGGGTATATCCGCTTGCAAACGCTATAAAATGTACTACCGCAATCTGTGATTTACAAATAAATAAAAAATTGTCACAGTTCTGGCAAGATTTTTGTGATTTTACATTGGCAAGTGTAATTAATGAGTTGCATGATTCCAAATGTCAAGATAATTACAATTATGTGCATTTGTATACAACTACAAAAGTAAATCTAAGTTTGCTAATATATATTTTACAAGTGTGCAAAACATTTTCCAACTACAGAAGTAATTCCAAGTGTGCAACCATTGTTACAACAAAAAAACATGTCGCAGTTTTACCTTCATACATGTGTTCTTAGAAATTACGGTTTAATGTATAATTTTTTCTTCATTCACAATTGAAAACCAAAAAATTATTTAATTCATAATATTGTACAAACATTTCTGATGAGGCCCATGTATGCTACTAATTGGACAAAACAGAAACACTTAAAAGCTCCCTTTCAAAAATCCTCCTATCCAATTATGGTAGTAATATAAGACAATCATCACAAAGATAATTTTGTCTAGTTTTTGGCAACCAAAATGAAACAAAGAATGTTTTTATTGTTTTTTTCTGGATCTACTTACTCAGTTATCATCCCGTTAATTGCAATAAAAAAATAGGTTTTCCACGAATGTTTTAGTTACTATTTATATTTACAAAATCAACACTAGATCAATACGATAAAGTTAAGAAGACATAAACAATGTACAATCTGCAAGCATTGCTCATCCACTGATTGGAGGGTGGAGTGGAGTGAGTGGAGTGGAAACACTTCTAACATGTCATTCATGCCCAAGTGGAACCGTTTATCGTGACCCAGAAACCGCGGTAGGTACCGAACCCTGGGCCCGCTGCACCGTTGCATCCCTACTTCACGCTGCCAGGTAGTTTGAAACAACATTCCACAGGCCAGTCCACAGACTGATAAACTCTATGTGATTGGAAATGTCTGGTTGTGCTGCTGGTTCATCTGATCCACAGCCCCACCCTGTTTTAATCTGTCTGTGGCCAATAGATGCGTACCTGGATTTCGAGCAATGTGAAATCCATAGATTTGGGGCAAATTCATTTCATAATCAGGAGTAATGAATTGTTACTCGGCAAAACATTTGTGAAATAACCCTCCTATAAAGGGTTAATAAAGTCTTATTTTTCAGTCTAATTTGTTCTCACCATTTTCTCGGTCTTGCTGAGGTTGATGTCCTTCTTGCTCTTGCGTCGGGACTGGCTCTCCTCGTTGTCCATGATGCGGATGAGGGGCATGGTCCCGCTGCCGAGGAGGAGGATGGTGAAGAGGACGATGATGATGGTGGTGGTTCCAATTAACTGCCGCTTTTCAATGGGCTCCAGTCCAAGATGAAGGCTCAGGGCGTAGGGGATGGCACCTCTCAGCCCTAACAGAAGAGGCAAGTATAATGGAACGGAAGACTAAAAGGGGTGTCGTAATTTAAAGTATCATAAAATAAATAGGGAGCTACAGTTAAGAGCGAGGAATGAAGTCTGGGTTGAACCAGAAAAATGCGCTTCTGATTTGATACCTTCCTTGAGGTTAGATCAGGCAAAAGACAGCAGGAAATAGTCGGATTATGTACAAATTAAACAAAAGTATAATTCACAATACATACAGTACAAACAATAGCAAATAAATCTGTTTTATTGTAGAAAATGGTTGTCCTTACCACTGAACCACATGATAAACATCATCTTAGGCGTGATCTTGTGGTCTCTGAAGAAGTTGAGCAGGAAGGAGAGGGGAAAGATGTTCACAGCGCGACCTACTAACACCAGCACCTGGATTATGAGTCGGGGGGAAAAACACTTTGGTAATGTTTTCATGGGCTCCAAGCCGTGGCATACGGGCCAAGTAACAGAACCCCTTGTGCATAGTTAAGCATGAACGGCTAATGCTAGGCTGTATGTGCTCAGAGGTCAGGATTACTAACTCAACCCAACCCATTGTGCTATAGATGGCTAATGCTAGGCTAAATGTAAGGAAGACTTATGCAGACCAACCTGCTATTGCGTAGTATAGTCTTCGAAATGCTAAGCTTAATGTTGACACTGCAGACTAAAAGTACTTACTATACACCAGATAACAAAGGACAGCTCAAACTTGTGAGGGAAGCTGAAGATCGAGAGTCCCAGGAAGGCAAACACACACGTTTCTGTGGACAACAGAGAAAACCACATAAAACCACACACACGTGTCATGTTGTTACAATAGCAATGTTTTTGTCATGGTAAAGACCGGCAAGGCAGAGAGGAAGAGCGCTGACCACACATGAAGGCCACCGTGCGGAGCGTCTGCTGCATCAGAATCTGGGTGACAGGCGACAGGTTGTGATGGGTGTAGTGTGACATCACGATCCCCGAAAACAAGATGGCCATGATCCCTGCACGGAGAGGTAGCGCGACATTCAGAGACTACAACGAACATTGCTTTTACAATTTGATATTTTACCGGATGCTCCTATTAAGACCAACTTACCGGAGCCAGGTTTGGATGTCTTGCTCAGGGACAGAACTACAGATGTTTCACATTACCAGCTCTGGGATTCAATCCAGCAACCTTTAGGTTACCGACCAAATGCTCTAACCGCAACCTGGCACCACACTGTGTGATTACGGAGGACTCACCTGACAGTTTGATGCCCTCTGCTAGGCCATAGGGAAGGTAGGCAAAGATGATCATCATGCCGAACTCTAAAGATGGGGTCTTCCTCAGGTCAAAGTGTTTTAAGCACTAGTGAAAGGGTTAAGGCTCAAATGGACACGAGATTTTAACATTTTAATTGGAACCGTATTTACTGCGAAGGATAGGTGCTTCCCTCATCTAGCTCTCCTGAGAAGGACCCTCTAATTCTAAGTCTAACTTGGACCCCCAGTGTTCAACAATGTAGCAGTAGCTCTTAACTAGCTCACTTGATTCATGAAGTCAGGTGCTTGATGATCAGTTGAAGTTAAACAAGGGGTGTTATCTCTGGACTTTATTAAACATATAACAGAACAGCTTAGGGTGTAAAATAGAAGTTTGAGTAGCCCAATCTAAAATGTCAACAATTTAAGTAGTATTAACATGTTTTTACATTGAATTTTTTTTTTTAAGTAGTATTAACATGTTACCTAAAATACTCAATAACACACACGCAAAGCAAGCAGAACACGACCACACACACAAAACGACAGGATACAATGGCAGAGATGAGCCCGGTGAGAGTTCCAAGGGCAGCAGAGCCGAAGAACATCTTGAGAAAGTATCCCAGCGCCTGGAGGAACGTCTCCCAGCCAGTTACCATGGAGTTGTCATCACGGGCAAATCCTTCCGCTGTACTGCAGAAGACAAATAAACGATGAAACCAACAAATAACATAATAGGGTTTTTCTATTTGTTTGCTTCATAGTTACTGAGTTTAATTTGGTTTCATGCAGGTTAAGTATAATAAAATGGGAAATATGATTTATTAGAATGTACTAAGACAATATTTTTCCAATATAAAGTTAAAGCCTCAGCTAATACTGTAAGTCTGGGCCATGATATTCTTCCAATGTGGACTACTGCGACCTCTAGAGGGCAGTCATGAACATGTAACCAATTTGAACCTTTTAGACAGTCTTGCCTCGGGAATGGAAGGAAGTGCTGCAGCTTTTTATTGTAGCCCTGCAGTCATGGACTGATACAAACCTGGGACACCAGGGTATGTAATTATAACAACCAAGTGTTATCGAAAACCAGTAAGAAAGCCCATCCCCTGGGCTTTAAGAGGAGAACCCCTGGTTCAACCAAAATGCACCAATAGGGTTTCTCTCTAGAGGGCGGTCACTCGGCACCATAAATCCCATCTGTCGCCTCTTTACGATTGTGCATGCAATGTCAACCTGTGAACTATACAAGCATGAGAAATAATCATGCCTCGATAAAGTTCCTTATTATCAGTAACCTTCCATTGTCGTAAAGAGGTGCAGAGAGAGTAGAGCTGGAGAGACAGTTCCTGGAATCAAATGTTTGAATCCACGAAATAACTATAAAATCCTTCAGTTAGAGTCTCGACCCATTAACCTTTTTAGTTGTTTTAAGCAAATAAACACAACCGTCACTTTATTGCTTCTCAACCATGTGTCTCTGGCGTCTCTTCCCTTCCCAAAACTGTAAATAGCTTAAACCAACTCTATAATCACAGGCATGCCATATATAAACGATGAAGGTATGATCCCAGTCTTGCCATACATAAATGATGAGGTCGCAGCTTGGCCTCTCTGCCCTCTTTTTAAATGCCAGTTTAGCTTTTTCCCCCATTGTGGCCTGGTTGTTGTACCGACCTTTGAAGATTGGAAAACTGGCCAAATCATATAGCAATCAGAGTGACAACTACATCACTGAAGTCACCGTAACAGATACTGAAATATATGTATATTTATTTTAATGTATGCATTTCTAGTGTAATCCTTAGTACCAACAGCTGGCTATAGCTGGCTAGCGGGGCCACTTAACAAGTTACGGTTCCACGGAGGTAATGTGACACGGGCAGGTAGCAGTCATCGGTTCACCATGTTCCTGCTAACTATCCGCTATGCATAGGTGTGTTCACACGGGTGGAGTGACACGTCAAAGCACCATAGTTGTGACAAAGATAAAAAGAGAGAGACTGGCAGGTTGGTTATAACAGGCAGAGTTTCCGTCTAACCGGTCAGACAGGAAACTGTGCGATAGATTACTCTGCTGACTAGTGACAGCCTGTGAAACAGTCCTCTGCCATCGGATAACGCCTCCTTCTCTCATCATACAACAGCAGTAAGTATGGCTGATGAAGAACTGCTTCACTCCAAGGCTTCAGTTTCCAAAACAGTAACACTGAGCCTGTCCTGTGTGGTGGGTATAACAAACGTGTATTACATAACAATGTTGTATTCTGGATGCTGATTGGTTGAGGCACAACAAACTACACTTTTTTCGTCCTAATATTGTTACTGACCAATCAACGTACGCACGTCTGCCTACACACTGACAGAAGAAAGAAGAACAGGTCAGAAGGTCAAACGACCAACCAGGCCACAACGGGGAATGGCAGCAAAACTGACATTCGAAAATACAGCAGAAACGCCAAGCTGCGACTGCGCTAACTTAAAGACTGACACTAATCATGCTGGCATTTTCCAGAAGATTTGCAAACTGTGTTCCCTGGGGGGGACGCATTCCCAGGGAAGATGAGGAGGGGAGCGAGCTAGAGGAATACGTACTTAGTGAGGACGATGGAGACGGCGTCGTTGAGGATGCTCTCTCCGAACACCAGCATGTTGAGGACGGGGTCCACGTTCAGGGCATTGAAGATGGCGATAGTTGCTACGGGGTCCACGGCCGAGATGAGAGAACCGAACGCAAAGCTGAGGGAGATGGAAAGACAGAGCCTCATTTCCCAATTGCAATATTTTTAAGCATTTTGGTTGACTACCAGACCCAGTGTGATATGATTTGAAAGAAAAGCAGCACCACTCTCAAACCAGCTTGCTGTGATATAATTGTACCGTAATACAGAAGATGTATCTGAGAGACATTACCGCTTATACCTGCAAACAATTATATGCCTAAATCACAGATATGGTAGATCATAACTCACACGTCGAAAGTCGACATGTAACATAACGGGGCAAAAATATATAGCATCCTAGCTACAAAACAAATAAAGTAAACATGCACTCCCTTAATTTCTAAATGATTAAAATCTAAATGGCCATGTAGCCAATTTGTCCAACAGGAAGTATGTTGGCAACTTTGCTTAAGTTATGACAGGGTCAGACACATTCTAAATAGATGGAGTACGTTTTTAGCAAAGAACATCAGCGGTCATTTCCTGTAAAGGGCAAGAGCGCCTGGTCTGGAAAACATGCAGATGTGTTCAGGTTTTTCAGAGACCAGACACCGACAAACTAAGCAAATGTATTGGGAAACATCTCAGCCATTGAAGAAATATGGCAAGCATATGTTGGAACAATGATCTGGGAATTGAGACCTCAGTCAGGGGACAGGGTTGTAACGACACAAAGCTCAGAAAAAAACAAAAAGGTTCCTCTGGGAAAAATGTGGAAAATATCTACTGCTATAAAGGTATACACTTTTGTGACATGATGCCGCTAGCCATTATTGCCGCTTGTAGCTAGCAGATAAGTAAACTCCTTACCTGTCTGTCATACTCATCTTGTAGATTACATCAGCCTGAAAGAAAGTATTTATGAATAAAATTTAGTTCTCACATAGAGATGGGGCCATCTCCATGACATCTCTATGACAGGGGTCAGTTAAATTTATGACAACACACTTACGACACACCATTGCAAACTCCTGAATATTACAACCTGTATCAATCACTTCCTTTTGTGTAAATTTGATCTAAAGCAAGAAAGGACTGTGACATTTTTCTTTTTTTATTAAAAGAACTATTACACAGCAACCACAAGCACATTTGCACAAAAATGTAAAAGTAAACTGTTTTAACAGGAAACAAATTTAAGCTTATTTAAAACACAATTATAAAAACAAATCTCCACTCATACCCACAATGAAAAGCAACCAAAAAGACATACTCATTAAACTCAGATAGTTATTGTGTAGCTATAGTATAAGTAGAGATATTCATGGTAGTAATGAAAATAGTGGTAATGATTATAGTAGTATTCAAATTTGAAGGTAGAAATATTTGTTCTAGTAATGATAATAATGTTCACAGTAGTAAAAGTATTGGTAAGTAAAGATATTAGTGGTTAATGTAGTAGTAGTATTAGTAGATATATTAGTGGTGATAATGATATTAGTGGTAATAACAGTAATAGTTGTAGTATGAACAGATATTCGTAGTAAAGATGCCACCACTATTAGTAGTAGTGGCATTATGGTAGATAGAAATGGTGGTATAGTTCATTTTAGTAGTAAATAGTTATTTTATCGGGCTAAAAGTGAAGTTTGAACACCATGGACATTCAGACAAGCCCAAATACAGAGAATTCCTCCCGAATATGAACTATCCTTTTAACGTTCAGCCCATTACCGTCCCTATCAGTTAAAATACTGTGCATTTCTATTGCAATATCCATTTTACTTCACTATTATTTATGATTTGGTTGTTTACTGAACAGAACTGTATTCCCTGAGAAACAGCAACAGAGAGAGAGAAAGAAATTGAAAAAGACGCAAAATAAAAATCTGATAATTTCGGCCAGCATAAACGTATCCGCTCCCACGTTTGATACGTATATACAGTTGCAACAAAGCAGAAACATAGAAAGGATGTGGGCATGTTGAAATCATTATACGCAATCAACCAATGTTTGGTGGTTGTTCTGTAACAGGTTACACAAGAAATGTCACAAAGACATAACTAGGAATCTGTCAATGCCTGTGAAGGGTTTGCTAACGTAGTGACCAAACATAATATGTTGCCATCTAAGACCTTGTAATGACCTGTTCGTTGCTATACCAAACACTACATTCTGTTCTAGATCTGTGTTGTGCTGGAACAGCAATATCCAAGCTAAACTAAACTAGCGTACTTGTCATTCTAAAAAGAATGTGGGGGTGGTTCAAGAAGGCTCACTTGTCCAAGAAAATAGATCCCTCCTCCCACGATGAAGGCAGAGATGGCTGTCCCAATGACAGCAAACAGCGTGATGGAACCAATGTTTTGGAAGAAGTTACCCTAGTAGCAGGAGCACAGGAACACAAAGATGTAGAGAGATGAGAACCAAACATAGCAATAAAAAGTAAACCCACAAACCATAACACAAACACTTTTCACCTTGTGTAGAGAATATCCTGATTCAAAGATGATGGGTGGCAGCAGCAGAAGAAAGAACATATTGGGACGAAACATCTCCTCTTCCTATTGGAGAGAGGGAAAAACTGGTAAACACACAAAGCTTTCTCTTGGACAACACTTTACATTCCTCAGTTAATTTAGGTGATTGCACACACTGGTTAGAGTAGAGGTGACAATATGAATAGAGAAGGGGTGAAAAGGCAAGTGAGGGCCTGACCAACGAGCAAACCATCTCCCAAAGCACGTCCTTAAAACTGAATTTCAGAAGTGCTACTCTCACAGCACACATCTTGTGGTTCCCATCTAAACACAAAAGAATAACATCACCTTCGTTTTATGATTGTGCCATTCTGTTATGACCTACAGTTGAATGTGAATCCCATAAGAAATACAAGTGTGAATGAATGTGTTCTTCATGTTTTTACAAGTGGTACATATTTGCCAATTCTCCATGGGTATGCAAACTTTTGAGCACAACTGTACATATTCAAGGGCAACGAAGAAAAAAATTAACTGACCCCTGTTCAAAAGTCTGCATACCTTAGTTCTTAATACTGTGTATTGCCCCCTTTTGCATCAATAACAGTGTGCCGTCTTTTGTAATAGTTGTCTATGAGGCCCTGAATTTGTGCAGGTGGTACAGCTGCCCATTCATCTTGGCAAAATGCCTCCAGGTCATGCAAAGTCTTTGGTCATCTTGCATGAACCGCATGTTTGAGATCTCCCCAGAGTGGCTCGATGATATTAAGGTCAGGAGACTGCATATTGTAACCAGGCTTTTTCGTGGCATTGGCGTAGTAAAGGCTTCTTTCTGGCAACTCAACCATGCAGCTCCTTTCTGTTCAAGTATCGTCGTATTGTGCTCTATTTATACACAGACACTAATTGCAATTAAAAGCCACAATTGTGGGAAATGTATCTTTAATTGACATTTTAACCTGTGTGTGTTACCTTGTGTATCTGTAACAGCCAAATATTGAAGGGTATGAAAACCTTTGGGCATTCTGGGTGATTTCTGTGATAATTATGATTTACCAAGGAACCAAACAACTATGTGATAATAAATGGCCACATATGATCACTATCCTTAAATAAAATATATTTTTGCAAGATATTTGCTTGATCAGTTTTTCAAAATCATTGCCAAAATGTCACAATTTCTGTCAGGGTATGCAAACTTATAAGTACATCTATATCTTTATTTTTACTATTGACTATTTTACAGTAGTGAAGAAATTAGAACTAAGAAATAGCACATGCGGATTCTTCAAAATATCGACCCTTTGCCTTGACAGCGTTGTAGTCTTTGGATTCACTCAACCAGCTCTATAAGGTAGTCAACTGGAATGCATTTCAATTAACAGGTGTGGGAGGGTATACAGAAAACTATAACTATCACTATGTCTGCACTGTAGTAGTCCAAGAACAGCTGAACAGCTATTAAGGCAAGAACAGCTCAACTAAGCAAAGAAAAGCAACTGTCCACCATTACTTTAAGACATGAAGTTCAGTCAATTCCAAGTTGTCAAGAATTTTTCTTCAAGTGCAGTCGCAAAAACCATCAAGTACTATGATAAAACTGACTCTCATGACAATCACCACATCAAGGGAAGACCCAGAGTTAATTTAGCTGCAGAGGATAAATTCAGTAGAAAAACCAGCCACATACATCTACAACTAACTGCACCTCAGATTCAAGCCCAAATAAGGAATGAGGTAAAGAATTCCTCAATTAGCACTGAATGTCCTCACCATATGTGGGAGCTCCTTCAAAACTGTTGGAAAACCATTCCCAGTGACTAGATCATGAAACTGTTTAAGAGTCTGCCAAGAGTGTGCAAAGCTGTCATCAAGGCAAAAGGTGGCGTCTTAGATTAATCTAAAATATGCATAATTTTTTGGCTACTCCATGATTCCATGTGTCATTTTACAGTTTTGATGGTACAATAAGGAACATTATGAAAATTAAGAAATATCCATGAATGAGTAGATGTGTCCTTTCACTGGTACTGTATGGTTCACTACAGACAAGCTTGCACAACACTTGGTACATTTCATACCAAAATAAATAGCCTGGGGAAAATGTTGTGACGTTCATTGCCGGAGATGAAATTGTGTCAACTTAAAACATTCTAAATATACATTACCTTTACATAGAAAATGCATTGCATTGACATTTACACTCGCACGCTCCCACCTACCCCCAGAATTCTGAGTATGACCGGTGTCTAACCTAGTCTCCAACATGATGTGCATGTTGCTTCCCAGGCGCGCAGACATTGACAAAGCAACTCGCTCATGCATATCATCCAACACATATTCAAAATGATCCACAAACACATACACACACTGGTTCTGATATTCTTGTCCTGATCATTTTCAATGACATAATGAAATATTTGTTGGCCGTCAGCTAAAATGGTTTGACTCCTGGATCAGGCACAGGAATCATATGCTGAGGCATTATGTGAGATTTTCTGCGAGTCCAAAGTTTGGTAATGGGCTGTCAACATAACTAACAAAGTGTGTGACATTATTGTCTTTTTTGTTTGCAATGAGCGTGCAATTGTGCTACACTGATCTAGAAATGTGTTTTTACCGATTGTTTTCGCTAGTTACAATCCACGTTAGATTGTTTTTGTGAGTCATACTCTATAGGGCCCAATACACCAGAGAAGACTCCATTCCAGAGCTTTGGAAGCTGCTGTTGTCGGATCCAGTTCCGTCAGTGCTGTAGAATAGTTACCGGCCAGGCCTGCAGTCTGTTTCCTATTACAGTATTTACTCTCGCCATTCAACAATCTCCTGGTGTGCTGGAAGGGGCTTAGGTCTTAAATGCACACTGCCACAATGGTAAAGGGGAAAAGGACGCTGCGTTTAAATAATGAGTCAAGAGCAGTTTTGTATTGTGTGTTTTCAAGAAGAAAACATGGAATACAAGAACGTTACGCTGCCTGCAAGATCATCCAACATGAACGGTTTGGCGGTGGTCCAGTGATGGTCTGGGGAGGCATACACTTGAAGGGTCGTACACACCTCCACGTCCTAGCCAACAGTACCCCAACTGCTGTTAGGTACATGGATGAAATCCTCCGACCCACCATCAGACCTTACGCTGGTGCAGTGGGCCCTGGGTTCCTCCTCATGCAGGACAATGCCCGGCCTTATGTGGCCAGAGTATGTAGGCAGTTCCTTTAATGCCATTGACTGGCCCTCATGTTTCCCAGACCTGAATCCAATTGAGGGGATGTTATGTATTACCAATTGAGAACCTGGAGCTCACTGATGTCCTGATCCATGTCTGGAACGAGATCCCCCTGTATCCACTGTCTCATCAGGAGCATGCCCAGACATGCATACAGTCACATGGGGGCCATACACAATAGTAATTCGCATTATGAGTTGATGTGATGAAATTGACACAAGTTGGAACAGCCTGTGATTTAAATTGTTTACTTCGATTTTTAGTTTGGATCCAGCCCTCAGTCGGTAGGTGATTTTGGTTTCCATTGACTGTTGTCATGTCATGTATGTCATTTTGTTCTCAATGAATTACAGAATGTGCAGTAAAGATTTTGATCATTCATATATTTTGTTCATCAAAACCATGTGTTGTTTAAGTGTTCCCTTAATTTTTTTGAGAAGTGAATTAGAAAAATGATAGTCAATGGAGTACGCAAGAGGTCATTAAGATATCCCATATGAGGTAATGTGTATTTACATGATGGATAAGGTCCATTTCTGATCAAAATATGAGGAGACACTGTAAATACAGAAGGGTAAGGTTCTTAGCAAGTGCAGTGGTCAGATAGCAGCTCAAAGCAGTAGCACAAACTGTCAATGAATAAGGTGAGATGAAAGTGTCACGTTTGAGAGACTTTTGCAATTGTTCTAGTAACTGGCAGCAGGGAAGTCAAAAGAATGATGCTGTCTATCCATTCCTCATCCAGCACCATTCCTCATGTAACACTAAATGGAACAACACAGTCCAGATCTAAGACTTGACAGTTCAACTAGTTGAGTAGTAGCTGAAAAAGCCCCATGGGATTTATTTTATCTCATGTTCTAGCAACCTTAAGGCTAATAAGGTATTAATTCCATGTAGCCTAATAGAGTAAAATATTATCCCATACCACAGGGTAAGTGTATAGGATAAGAGGTGGAAATACTGACTCCACTCAACATGTAAGAAGGACTGGCCAATGCTTTTCGTTCTGGATCAGAATGAGGCACTTGCACATAGTGTTCATCAGTTGTCTCCTCGAGACCATCCAGAGTGCTTTTTGTAGTTATATTTTTTTAATGCGCTTTAAAAAAAACACTCTCCTATTCTGGTTAAAGCGTACAAGATGAAGCGGGTCCAACAATTCCTTCCGAGCTTTGGGCCCTGGTAAAACACCAAATGTTAGAGGTAAAATGTTACCTCAATCACAGTTGATTGAGGTAACATTTTATCATCTGTTTACCGTTTCCCCAGTCCTGACCTAGGCCATCAGAACATGGGAAAGCACCTCACATCGGTAGGCAACACAGTGCCTATGTCTACCTGCCCCATAAAATAATAGGCTGAGGGCAGAATGTGAAAGGTCATTCTAATACATATTCATGAACAGGAGAGCAGAATGCAGCCATGCATGCTAGCGTTGATGCTGACTTGGAATAGTAGGTCAGCATGCATGCGTGCACATGTTTAACAACTGGATGAATATGCAGAGAGGTGAACAAGCGAAGTGCACGCAAGCATACACACCATGATTTGCCTGAATTTACAACAGCCAGACACATCTTTCTGCCACTCGAAACCTCAACTCTGACCCGGTTCTGACCTCCAGAATTCCAGTCCACACTAGCCCAACCTCTTCCCGCCATCTCTCAGTTTAAACAGTTTGGTATGTTTATACTTTACCGTGTTGCTGCGGTAGCCCTTTAGGGAAAATCGAGAGCACATGCATCAGTTTGTATACACACGTGTGCAAATCTGTGTGTGTGCATTCAGGCAAGTAATCTAACCAGGTTTTAAAAAGCTTGAACCACAGGGAAAGCGTGAGGGCTATGTAAACTGTCACAAGTTTGGGGTTTGGACAGATAGGCAGAGGCAGAACGGCTGTAAGTGTAGTACACCATGTCTTTAATTAAGATTAAACAGAACAAACAAACTCAAAGCAAACTTACGACTGGGTGACATAGCCTACGGCTAACAACCAAAATAAACCACAACTACGTGCACAAACATTCAACATAAGTAGGTTCCCCAATTG